>JAHZNA010004918.1:0-14480 GCA_027743935.1 Sinodicranocentrus sp. ZH6 | reverse complement strand
GTATTGCAAACATATTTAAATGTGAACAAAGGTCTCGTTTTCCTGTCGTATGTATTGAAATCGTCGAAAGCTACATTTGAATAGACGTGCTGTATTTATTGCTCATTGTGTCATACTGTCGTTCATCATATTCAGCAAATAATGATGATTTCAGTTAGCTGTCAACAAATAGAAAGAAGATAGTCACAGTAATGAGAGATTTGACACTCTTTAACATTCCTTTAATTTAATTAAAGGGAATACATCCAAAGTAATTTTTACTACGCAGTATGTCTCTTTAATCAAATCAAATCCCATGCATGTACACATCTGCACTGTACTATATTAGTAATCACCCTATCAGTAATCACAGTAATAAACTATTATGCTATATGACGACGTATTGAAGACAGCTCAGCCAAAAACTCTGAAGCATTTCTTGCAAAGCCCTTCACTGCCAATCTCAGGAAAATCAAAATCTCACTTTCCCCGTGTTGATTTGCACAGATTCCATCCAACCATTCCAACCCACCCATCATATAGGTACCTACATATTACATGCAAATGCTGAAAATGCTATAAACGTACTAGATTGATGTGTTATTTACCTTAACCTACCAGAAAAAAGTTACGCAATGAAAATTTATTTTATGAATAATGCTTTTTATTTAAATGTACTTATTTAGTTGTAACATTTTATTTACGTTTAGTATTACCGATCCCGTAAATATTTAAATTTAAATTAAATCATAAAAGTAATAATATTGAGGTACACATTTTTGGTTAAGATTACATTTTTCAACATTACTACGTGGACTCCAGTTTATCTGTATGAAAATGGAATGATGAATACGAAGCGAAACCTGTTTCGAATGCATAATTCTAACCCCACTCCACCACAAAAATATGTAAAATAAGTATTTTGAAATTTCAACAGCTGGAAAATCCATGAAATTTAACGGTTATCGATATCGTCTGACCCTCATTTAAAACTAGAAATAACTTCTAAATTCTCTAAAAAATTATTTGTTGTACAACTTAATGCTAATTTTCACAACCTCTGAACCCTAATTTAGTTTAAGCTTACTTTGGATTTGTGATACCACCACGGACACATTTCATCCAATCTATATACTATAGCTTGTTTTCATTTCACCAACCAATTGCAGCAGGAGTAGCTGTTCTTGCGGACGTGACACTTCTGTTGCTAATCAATTCAGATTTCCCCGCTTGTCTTGTTCTCCTTCGAAAGCCGCAAATAAAGCTTTAAAGTTGCCTGCGCCAAATCCCTTAAATTTTGAAAATTCCCGTATTATATAGTCATATGCCATCACTAATTCACCGCCATTAACCCGATAGATGTAACAACACAGTGATTAACTCACATTATGGTTATGACGTTGAATAACTTCAAAGAACAATGTTGGTCTGTCTTGAACAGGTTTAGTAAAAATTTGAAGGAGGTATCCATTGTCATCATAATCAATCAATATGTCAAGAGCCTAAATTTAAAATCCCATTACTTTTCCAAACTCTTACAAATATTATATTGTACATTCTCATGAAAAAATTAACCTCTAGTGCATCCAGGTCTTCAGATATTTTTACTTTGGAATCCTTCAAGTTTTCTCTCAACGATACATAATATGACCTTGGGACTTGCAGAAAATCCATTCCACGCTCACGTAGAGATTTAACCTAAAAATAACGGTTCAATCTTTCCTAGAAATCTTGTGTGTTTGTACATTGTATAAAACTATGTATCCCATTCCGAATAATACAGAATCTTACGGCAGAAATGATGTCTACAGTATTTAGAGCGACATGCTGAACTCCAGCTCCACCATAATAATCAACATATTCTTGAATTTGACTTTTTTTCTTTCCAGGCGCTGGCTCATTAATTGGCAACTATAACAAACAAAATTTTATGGATATTCTCGTAAACAAACATACAATTCTTAGTTTATCATTGATTTACCCATTCGTTATGTACAAAGAAAGTTGTATCTTTTACATTATTATTCATTGATTACTATGTGGCATAGCAATATGTGGTAGGTAGGTGTTCTTTAGCCTTTACTAATAGTGCTGCACCATGTCATTCGATTCAATCTCATTCTCAGAAGTTTTATTGTCCATATAAAATGACATTTCACTATTGAATACACCACAACTTACACAGATGGGAAATGAAACATAGTTTCGTAAAAGTACTAGAGAATGACTTTTGCAAGGAACTTCCTTCCTATCAACTAGTTTTACAGAATTTCATGGCATTGGCCAAGCACGTGATATATGAGCGAGGCGAGGTGGATCTTTTATTGCTATCTCTATTGTACTTTCATGCACACATCCAGTGTTTTACGTCATATGTCAGTTCACTTTCGAGGTCACCACCACATGAATAAACAAACTCAGTAGAAACAACATGAAATAAAAGAAAGTGAATACTAATAGCAAAATCCAACTCAAGGTAAATGTAATCCCTACTCAGAGGTTGATGTGATTTTGCTTCGATTGAGAACAATGACCGGAACTTTGGTGAAGCATTACACAATCAAGCACTCCTACCGTTATATGCGGCGTTACCTAAAGTATTACCCAGCGGATTGAAGGCATGCAAAATTCATGAGTTTTATGTTAACTGACAGCGCCATTTACAATTAGCATAAAATTGATGGAAAACGGAAATCCTCACGTCGCGTACAAGGACATACGCGACGAGACCATAATATGCTGCTAAACTTAAGCAAGCAATTTGTACATAGAAACTCTATTCCATGCTTACGTGACAAATATTTTCTCCTTCCCATGAGCCACATTTCATCAAAAACTTGCGTAGGCGATACAGCAAATACGTCGAAATAGATATATTTAAAGCGGCTTAGATCCTTAATCGGATTTTAAGCATTATTGGTAACTCAAATACCTTCCGAGCTCATTTATAAGGGGTAAATAATAACATGATTTTATGTTTCAGTCTGACAAGCAAGCAAATTTTCTTCAAAATGCCAATCAATTTACCATTTAGCGACATCCTCCATTTGCAAGTCGGGCTGATTACCAACAACATGATCAATAAATCTCAGGCTGGTAACAGGTCTGAAATCAAAAGAAAACTTTTATAGAGTTAAATGAATGAGCTTTCTCCTGTCAAAAGAACAAAGGAGTGAATTTATGCAAACATACAATTTACACAAAAGAGGATCCTCAAACAAAGGCTTGGAGTAGCCGGGAAGGAAGACACCTTGGTAGTTCTTTCGTTCAATGAAAGTGTGAGTAGTATCTCCATACTGAGCAAAGCAAAGAATTATCATATAAGCTCTGGCTAGCTCTACTCTGAAATATTTACATAAAAGAAAATGCCCTCTATAAAACATCACTCTTTTACCGTTTGAATAACAGCGAAACGAACACTCCCATTCTCATCCTTTTCTTCCCAAATATCTCGCACAACTTTCGCACCCCTTTCGTTTGCTCTCTGGAATTTGAAAAATAGATCAGGAACATGATTTTGATTTTAAGAGTTTGAGAAAACATCTGCATGGAATTTGGCTACAGAAGGTACTTATGTATAAGGATATTTAAGCATAAAAACGTACAGAAACAATATGCTCCAAGTCCTCGACACTGAAAGCTACATCCTTGACACCGTCACCGTGCTTGACTAGGTGGTCTCCCATTTCCTGGTTGTATGGTTCATATGCAGACATGAGGACGAGAATAATCTGTTGCTCAAAGAGAAAGTCATTGAAAATTTTGATAAGTACTACGTGATGTGCATTTTACACGATTTTAAATCCTTTGTAAAACCTTGTATTTCCTTAATGCTTTTACTCAAATACAAGCACGTAATTGTTTTTTTATGTGAATAATATTATTTTATTTTATAAAGATTATTTTGCCGTGTTTTTATAAAATGTACCAGACTCACTTCAGAAATCCAGATACATTTACTTCATTAAAACAATTCATGAATATTTCGTGTTGTTTTTAATGCTGGTCCGAGTAGTCCAAGATAATACATTTTTTATTTGATATATATTAGATTTGGACTTAAACTTGTTTTACCTGATTTTGCCTGACGACATGTGCAGCTACTTTTCGAGAACCAGTTTCCAGTCCACGATATGCGATAATCTCAAACCCAAGCCGAGTACAGTAAAAAGTTGCTGCCTATAAGTTGGAGTGAACAATAAATTACTTTGTCGTCTCAAAGACGTTATATATTGTGTAAGTAGCTTAAACGCGAGGCTAAGCAATAGCGATAATTTTTCATGAGAACGCATTCGCCTTGACGTATTTAGGTTTGTGTAGGAAAATATGATACACGCAATTTCTTTTATTTTGAAGTGATTAGTTTTAACAGAGATAAAAACATCAAATCATGCATAAGTCCGCTGTTAAGTCAAATCATGCTTAAATAAAGCTTACATTATCGTGCAATTAAATGAAAAATGAATTCTTTTGAACTGTCTTACCTGTTTTGCATTTCCAACCCATAAAGTTAAGTGGTCGAAATGGTTGAATTTCCCGCTTGAAGGCTAAATAATTTATAAAAATATTCCACATTACATAATATTATGAAATGTTTGAGTAGACTGGGAAAGTTATACTGGCAAAGGCAAACTATATAACTATCAAACTTTGTGCATACCAAGTTTAACGGTTGGCATTTAATACGTGAAAGAGAAATGTTGAGTAATGTAATAAAAACTAAATTATTAGACTTTCACGAAAAGCCACTCTAAATTTCTGGTTGTTCGCACATGGCTTGCAAAAAACGACCAAACCTTGAAAATGCCATGTTCCTTTCTCAATTCATTTTAGCACTTGATATCAACGGCAGATCGAGAACTTTCACTTTGTAGAGTGACTCTCTGATACGTATTGGGAAAACGTTTCGTAATATATAATATATATTTTACCTTTTCACCCTTATTTTCGCACTTTGTTCCAATTCCAGGACTCTAAACCAATACAAAATTAATGCAATATTAAATTGTTTGTAACTTATGGCATGCACTATTATTTTGTCCTTACCATTTTTACCCAAACTAACAAGCTAGAAGGTTTTCTATTAAATTAAATACGAAGTATGAGATAAAAGTGCGATGCGTAGATATGCACAAGAACAAATCTTTTGGATCAAAATCCAGCTTAGAATCAATTACTCGTCATGAAACCAAACTGCAAACTAAGTGAAAAGGGGAAATTTCGCTAGGTAGCAACCATTGTGGAGGATAGATATTAGAATACCATCTTGATTAACAGGGATCTATTTCTCATTGTTGCTGAGCTAGTTACAGAGGAATTGATGCTAGTCAATATTTGTGAGTATCTCGATCACAATACATTTCTTATGTATTTTTGTCGAGCTACTACGATGCATGATGAGAATGGAATTTTTGCAGTTATATAACAAACAGGTAGCATATCAACCACGTTCAATTTAACTTAAAATGCAAACAGTATTGAGTTCTGTATTAGGTGTTTTCATTAGACCAGATCATTGAATGCGCTATAAACGATACGACGACAATTGATAAGCAAGCATAACAAAATCTTAGGATTCTGGTGAAATAAGTGAATCCTGTTACGATATGCGGTGGCCAGTTGCCAATTTGAGTTTTCATTAGTATGAACTGCTTTGATATGCCAAGAGAGATTTGATTCTATTGGCTAACACGAAAGGTGTATTGAGAGGCGGAATCAGGTGTGACGGCAACAATAGCGTTGTGGATGACCTCTACATCTGTTTGTCAGACCGGACTACTCAAGGTTAGCCAGAATTCTAGGATTTGATGGTATGCACGTTGAAAGTTGAAGTTTAGGCGACGGTTATACGTGGTTCGACAAGATTTGAGTAAAAATGTAGTCCCAAGCAAGTATCAAGAACACAATCCCGAGCAGTGTCATAATCATGCGAGCGACAATCCAGACGATTAATTTCAACTAAATCGATACTTATATTATGTACCCTAAGAAAAAGGCAAACATGCTTAATTTCTTGTTGGGATAAAAGGACATACGTATAAGTATATAACTTTTCTTCATGACTTTTCAGGTGGCTGAATGGAAATTTACAAAATCCACTTTCCTGTTGTATTAGAAAAACAACGTCAAAGTACTTCTGAACTACTACACATAAAGTAAAATATGCTTTATTGTATGTTGCTAATAAGAAGCAAGTGTAATTGATTTGTTTCGACAATGCACTCCTGTAATAAAAGGCTCGAGGACAATGAAATAAATGATTGATTGCTTAGTGCTAAGCATATAAGCTTAGTGCTATACCTTATCATATCATGTGAATCTTAAAAAATTAGTTTATAATAGTAGCCTGATTAGTATGTATGGGAAAAGGACTTATGCAAAAAATAATAAACACATGTAAACTGTTGAAAGAAGGTTGCAGTCCGTAATCCGTACATTGATGTTTTTTTTAAAAAACACAAAAATTCCGATTAGAAAACATTGGGTGCAGTGAATTCTAACTGCACATACGTGTCCGTTTCATACCTTTCGAACCATGCATTACACTATATTCATTTCTCAAGAAGTACGATTCCCCGTCAAAATTCCGAATAGTTTGAAAAAGCCTAAAATCGCCGATTTCAAACGAAAGGCGCTCTAAATTTAAATTCTAACTGCACGTTCATGTCCGTCTCATCTATACCTTCCGAACGATGTATTACATTATATGTTTTTCTCAAAAAGTGCTATTTCCCGCCAAAATTTCGAATGGTTTGAAAACGGGTGGACGGATTTCGCCCTCCTGAAATAGGCTAGGAGGAGGGGTCATATTATACTAGTATACCAAATTTCAGCGAAAACCGTCCTGCCGTTTCCTTAGAATCACTGCCTCGGACAGACAGACAGACAGACACGATCGATGCACAAAGCTTGCAAACTGCAACCTTAATAATGAGAAATTCAAGACAACTATAAGTCATGTAAATGTGATTTATTCGAAACTAAAATGATATTTGTCAAATTTACTTGTATAATAATATTTGTTTGTGACCAAGGACGAAATAGTCAATTATACTACTGCAAGGTGTAAATTTTTCGATAGCTGTACTAGAATTTTAGTAGTAAGTAGTAAAGTAATTATGTAGTACAATTATTTTCTCAACAGTAACAAGAGCAATTAAACATCCTAAAGTATAGCATGCAGTATTAAATTTGTTAAAACTCTTACTAAATTAAAAATGGTTTACAACGAGCTAAAATAGCAACATGGAGTCATCTTCAAATAGAATTGGAATTATAAACATTGAAAAAGACGAAGATACGCGTATGGGCTTGCACATGTGCTTACTCTTTACACATTAAAAATTAGTCTGTAACTAGATTCTTTTTTTTTGGCAAAACGAGTACGAAACTGCGCCATTATAAATACATTCAGACTTAAGCGTAAAAATACATGAAAGTTCTGTTTAGTTTTAAATGGTATTTTTACAAACAAACTTCATTTAGGTCAATTTAAATGTTACATATTATAATAGGAACTTATAAGAGTACAGGGCTCGCAGAAAAAACTATCGCATTGTAATAGCATAGCAACACAATGTGCTTTTATGAATCTTGTGATAGTCCTTTTCCATGCGCTCTCTATACTTATATATACATAAATATATCATAATTTTAAATGGGCATATGAATTACACGATAAGAATATAATATTCCAATTTCGCCATGTGAGAGGTGGAGGGATTGAATTACCTAATTGAAAAGTTTAAGAAGTTATACATACAAACTGGCTAATTTAACATTTGTCAACATGCAATTATCAACGTAGTGACAAGTGCGTTAATGGTTGTTGGGTAACCTAATACCTTTGTACATGATTTATTTAAATTAACTTTCGGAATTGTGGTAGTGATGCTGTCGTAGGGCAGCGAGTTTCATCCGTGCTTTCTCCAACTCTGATTGAAGTCGAAGAACTTCCGCCTGAGTCTCAAGTTCCAGTCGTTTCGCATTATGTGTAGATAGCTTTGTAACATCCATTTCATCTGTCATTCAAAGGAAAACATATATTACATCGATCACGTGAAGGTATCATACATTATGTATCATGAGTTGTTAGGATGTATACCTGATTCTTCAATTAGTAGCGCGCAATCCTTTGCAGTGGCGACAACATTAGCGGTTGCAGTTTTTACTCCAGTTGACGCATTTTTTAGCAATGACAGATTTTCAGAACTTCTGTCAGCTCGAACCTGACTGGCGACAACTAATTGAATCGTGCTAGCTGCTATATCTTGAGATGACGCAATTAAAAGCTCGAAGCCTCCACCAGGATTTGTCATAGTTTTATCGGCGCATTCACTAGATTTGAGTAAATAAAAGAAACAAATAAATAATAAATTATGCAATTATGAGAATAAAGTATTGTTGCAACTTTAGTTTATGCTAAAGCAATGATTGGTTTAAGAATGTTGTGCCGTACAGCAAAAATTTAGCTCCGCTTCCCACGGCCTTTGCGGCAGAAATGAGTCCTTCGGTCCATTGGTGGTTACGCTTGTAGAATTCTTTATCAGACGCTGAACCCTATGTTAAAGTAATACAATAAGATGATAAAAGATAAGTCAAATAGAAAAGAAATGGAGTTGTAAAGTAAACAACGACATATATACCTTTCCCTGACCAACGATTTCTGTCTGCAAATGTTTTGCCCTCTGCACCAAAAGTCGAATTGCATTCATGAGAGTTGTACAAGAGTCGATAAGCTTTTCGTTTACTTCTAACTTGACACCAGTGTGGGATGCTCTTGAATTGCTCAAAATTTCGGCCATTCTCTTGGATGCTTCATCAATGGCTCGTTCCATAGCTAGTAACTCATTTTCTAAGACATCCGCAGCATCCGTTTTACCATTAAATGTCGTCCCAAGACCTCTAGCTGTGCCAAGTAATGTTGCCAGTTTCTTTCTGACGTCATCATATGATTCTGACAGCTAAATTTGAACAAACACAAAACGATCAAAATCCGAGCCTTAAATAATAAAATACAAGACAACTTCACGATTAACTTACAGCGTTTTCAGAAAGACGTTGCTTAATACTACTAAGCATAGTTAGTACAGAACCACCCACATTGCGACAATCGCTCAACATATCTGTTCAAATTTACAACAAAACAATCATGCAGTTAGAAACAATGCAGTAAACTGACACAAACTGTCGGATAACGATGATTATACGTTTTGCTATTGTGTTCGTAAAAATCAAATATTATAATAATTTGCAGAAATCGGCGCCCTCGAACAGGGTCATCACCACGTCAATCAAATGCAAAAACCTACCATCGCCTTTCTGAATATCTGCAGATGTTTGAGATGTTGCTCCACCATGAATTAATAGATTACACAAGTGGCTTGTAAATAGGGGTATCTCTTCTAGAATGCCTTTTAATCCTGTGAATGTAGAATATCCCCTTCCAGTAGAAGTCTGCAAATTTTGTATATACTTTTCCGTTTCATGGCACGATAACACAAATGTATCTAAAGCTCCGCTTCCTCCGGTCAACAAAGGGTGCTCCAAATCCTCTATGTTTTTTCGAATAATAAACTGACTTTGTTCGATACATGCATCTATTAAAAATATACAAAATATTAATATTATTTGAGTTTCAACATTATTTAAAAGTAGACTTTAGGGAGTTTGGCCATACTGAGAAGTTCATTGTATCTATGAACACTTTCGCTTTCCATGTTTCTCATGTTTTCATTCATTTGACTTTGTAGGCCACCTATTTGCGCCTGATACGCTTCATTTGCCGATTTCGCAGCAGAAAGTTCTTTAGATATATCTTGGAACTTTTTGTTGACATCGTCGAGTTGAGAGCAAACCTCCTAAAACAATTAAAATTTGACACAAGATTAAAACCTTTGCAACAGCAACATGGAATTAATTCGAAATTAGCTGAAATTCTAAACCTGTTTTGAAGTTTCGAGTTTTGATTTCAAACTCAGCAGTCCCTTCATCTCTTCTTTTAGATTATTGAGTTCATCTGTTAAACCATGCTCCAACTCGTTTTTAGTAGTTTCAACATCCTGTTTTGCCATAAAGTCATTTTAATTTACATTAGACGCAAATCCCATGTCATTTTTAGGCTAAGAGAAATGAATAACTCGGGATTGATTTGTGGAAAATTAATAAATATAAAAGTAACACACCTCCATTTGAGTCTTGAGTTCAGTTAAAGTAGATTGCAGATCTTCGCACTCATGCTCAACATTTCTGAGTTGCTTTTGCAATGCGGATTCTATATCCTCCTTTTCTTTTCTTAGGTCCTGCAACCATCAGAATAAATAAAAACTAAAGTCATAACACTTCTCAAATTAAATCAAGATAAGAAAATCTTATGAATACCTCCACTAAAGCTCCCATTTCAGTCTGGCCGTCAATTACCCTCCGTAATTCCTGAAGTTCTTTGTCAGCTCCCCCTTTCTACATAAACACATGACACACAATTAACATATGTAGACTAGGGTATCTTTTAGGATTGAGGAACTAGAAGCCCAAGCAAAATACCTTGCGGAGTAAGTCTATATGTTCCTCTCTTAAATTTGTGTATAGAGATTTCATTTTGCCAAATTTGTCTTCCCAAACTTTCACGCTTTCTGTTTAAAAAAAACAATATTTTAGGTAATTCTAGCATCGGGGTAGAAAATTCCAAAAATTCGAACAAATTACACAAATAGAGGGTAGTATTTCTAGGTCAAATCAGCAATGGACAAAACATCCATTCCAAAATGTCTGTATCTCGAAGCAATACAACCAAAAAAATGTTTAATTGCCAGAATTATACGTCATTTTTAATGCGCTATACATCAATAACAACGAACTCTTCATCTTCAAAATGTTAAACATACAGGAAAAAGAAAGTATAAATTCTTTAATTATGATGTGGATGGATATTTGCTTGATACTAACACCGTATGATATCCAACCTTATAATAAACCCTAATAAAGGGGCCTGCATAACCCATGGCCTGCATTTCCAAGTATTTGTCTGCTTTATTCATTCAGTACGTTGCGTTGCTAGAATTCGCACTCACAAAATTTCTTTCCATATTGGAATGTATCTATAAACCATATGGCATGCCACTACAAGATATTCATAGAGAGGAATATTCTCCTTGAATTTATTTTAACGACAATTTTATTAATGTTAGTACATTAATACAAATGAATTTTACATAAAGACAATACATCATTTCTTTACACCGCATAACATGCAATGTATACCAAAAAATTGTAATACATGAGCGAATTCCATGAAGCGCTAACCATTTACCTAGATTTGTCCAGGATATGATTTATTCTTCCTAGTCATACAAATAAATTAAGCCACCACCCAGTGGGTTATTAACATCATTCAACGTAACAAACTAGGTCGTGACCTAAGGTTCCCTTATCCAAAAATAAATAAAAATGTCTAACCGTTGATGAGTTATCGCGCTTACCGCGGCAGGACAGAAACAAGGAACAGACGCACACAAAGAAATTATTAGCCAACATAGCTACCTTATAATATTTTGCATTTCAATTTGTTAGATGAATAGTCCTGTTTTTAAACATTGTGCATTGGAATGAATGTTTTGGATCCCTACGAATGCGTTTTAGATCAAATCAAGTTCATACACGTAAAACTTACTTTCGGCCGTATCCACTCTCAGCGAAACATCATTCGGTATTTTACATTCGTGCTTCAGGAGGTCTTCAATTGTTCTTTCTTTGTCATATAGCAAGGAAGTCTAAAAAAATATACTCGTTGTTTAAATAATATGCACCTACAACCTAAGTATTAAAAATATTGAAAATTATAACATACCTTTTCCGCAAGCTGAGCATTTAGCTCTTGGATCTCAAATCGTAACTGATGTATTCTGACTTTAGCTTCTTCTTTAATGTGCTCTAACTGTGCCCTAAGCCTTTCAATTTCTTCTTCCAACTCTTTTATACGCCTGTCCCTAATAAATTTGCAACACTATTTCAGTTGCTCTAACATACATCATTTTTAAGTCATAATGCACTGAAATGTAGCATGAGTATAAACCTAGCCATAGTAATGGGATCCGGTGAGTTTGATCCATTGGATTCCTGGAGATCAACCAATTCCGAAAAGGAATCACTATGTGCTTCACTCTGTGTGTCATCCATTGAAGGATAGATAGTCACTTTTCTGGTTTCGTAATTTTCTAAATCCGCTTGTATCAAGAAATTCGGCGGATTCTACAATTTATCAAACACTCAATGTTTTTAAAGGTTTCTAGCAAATGGATGGATTACATGGAAAAAGGAATTCACCCTGGGTAGCTGCTGTATTTCAATTAAATTTTTAAAATACTGGAGGCTCATTGTTTTTTCATAAAACTGTTTCAACCCAGCAAACACCTTTAGGAAGCGCTGACGATGTCCCTCCAGAAGATCAGGAGATAGTTCTAACAGAAACCAAGCTCAAATTAAGTTCCACAGCCACCAGCCATGTCTTAACCCATATACCTTGCTTAGAACTTACTTGCATGTAATCGGAAAAGAATTTTAGTCGTATAATCGTATAATAACATTGAGTCTTGAATGCATGGTATTAAAGGAGTTAGTCTACACTGTCCTGAATACATCAAAGAATTTGCCCTTGAAGACTCCATGGTTTTAAAAACTGCACAAAATCAAGAACATACTAAATTGAAACGGAAAGAAATTGAAAGAACATGTGAGTTGTTTTTAGTTAAAAGATACTTACTTTCATGTTGTAACTCTAATATGGCATCTAGGTAATCAAACATCTCAACCGATAGCTGGAAGCTGGAATAAGTAAACATGTAAACAATTATTCAGCACTCTACATCCCAGAAAATCATAACCACAAATGCAGTAACAAACTAGAACACAAATCAGTACACTTCATTTCACTTACAAAGCATCTTCATTGTCACCAGCACATTGTATCAAATCTTCGTCAGTCATCTCTAAATTACCAGGAACCCTTTGATTTCTTATGTGAAAGTTTAACTTGACGTTCAAAAAATCACAATACAATTTAACAAGAGTTCCATATCCTGGTTTGAGGTGTCCCTGGAAGAGAAAGTTTATGTTCTTCAGAGCTGTTACTATTTAAACTCTAACTCAACAGATAAGACGCAAAGATAAGCTTACCCAAAACCTTCCATGTTCTTGAATCATCATCCGATACCTCTGCGAGTCCTTAAGCACATTGCTGTGCCCTTCCCTCAGTACCTTGTGAAGTACAAAACAAAATTTCCAGCAAACGACGGGATTTTCCTTAAGGGGCAACCGGAAGACGCAATCCCAAAATGTTGAAGCGCCTCTTTCTTGGTACGTACCAATAATGGCACCTACGGTAAATTTAAAAAATATTATTACAAGTTTACGAAATTAGAGATCTGTTAATGAGTAGCTCAATGATTTAAAGTTGTTTAATAACTTTTCATAGCAACATAATATGTCAAAATTAATTCGTTAAGAGACCACTCGTGCATGTAACTCTGTCGACAAAATAATTAAACTTTTAAAACAGGACTTAGCTCACATCTGCTCACAGATAAGAGGGACAAATTTTACATTTACAGTCTATAGGCATCAGCTTAGATTAAATTATTTACGCAAACGCAAAACCATTCAATCAAAACATATACAATTTATACTTACTTCTAACATGTTTCTCCTTTACAGGGCTCTCCTGATTGTTGATCGCCTTCGACAAGGATGTTGCCTATTAAACAAACACAAAGATTTGTAATGAGTAACCACGAAACGGAAGAAAACTGGAAAATGAAAATTTATGAAAAATGAAATGTAATTCCTAATATTAGCAGATGCGTCGAGGAATTTATGGACAGGACTCCGCAAAATCGTTTTCTGATTCAATTAAGAATTGACAATTACTATTGACTTGTACCCAATCTATCTCAGAAATTAGCATGGTAACAAGATTCAACTTCCGTTGCGTAACGTTGGTTGGTTGGTTAGAAATACTTTGAAGTGAAATTTTCAACTCAGAACTATAAAATTAACGGAAAACCTATGTTCGCAACATCCCAATAATGGTTATGACTATGATCAAGGCAAAATTAATCGAAAATGTTTCAATAAAAAATCGAAACTGTGCATTACTACAAGTTTCTCAGCGTTAATAATAAAAATTCGTCGATGCAAAAGAAATCAGAGGATTCTACTAGTTTACTTGATATTGTAAATATTTGGTAGCATGCCAAAAGAGAAATTGCTGTAAATCGATATTTTTAATGTTTCATACACAATGAATCCATCATGTACGCATAATGACTTGCATTTAAATCACTTTTACCTTTGAGTCTATCCGGTACAAACTCCCTTAAGTAATGAAAGTACATTGTTCTAACGAAGATATTTATTGAGTTGCCTTGTGCCATATAATGGCAACATCATCTAAATTATCATAAATACACACTCAGAGTCTAAAGACCTATCCGGTCAATGGGGGGGGG
>JAHZNA010004917.1:0-12254 GCA_027743935.1 Sinodicranocentrus sp. ZH6 | reverse complement strand
AATACATACATCAATTGTCTATGAATTATTAATTTTACACTGCAACGCAGTTTTTTTCCAAACTTGAATGCATGGACTGAACATTTTGTAAGCCAATGAAATGAGATGTAATGGAATGATTAAGAACTTAAAACATCAAATACCGAAAAGCAAGATCCCCTTCGATTTAAATGGTCCATGAATAAGTTTTGGGTACATGCTCGGAATCAAGACTGCCTCCACTAATGCCGACTTAACTTCAGGGATGCCAACCAGATCCTTGAATAATGGGCCTTGGTTTGCTGCCATCATCATTGCGTCCACATTTACATTGGGTTGATCCGTTAAGTGAACCACGGTGTTCACCTTTTTCTGTCCAATTATATCAACAATCTCATTGAGTTGATTCAGCAATGTAGCTTTTTCTTCTTCACGCACACCTGAATAAAACGAGTGAATAATTCCTTATGAATCATATTTTTTATGTATATGAAAAAGGTTAGTTTAAACCACAATTCAATGTTTTTAGTTATTGATTATTTGATTTATGCATATAATTTGGTTAGGTGATACCCTCTTCGAAAAGTTTAATACAGTTGTTGAATCCAGAGGACAGCTCTCGAAAGGCTGACTGGGTGTCACCTGATTTGGCCATACCTTTGCACCTTTCTAATGCAAGAATTATGTCACTTATTTTCAAGGCTTTATCCATGTTGGAAACACTTGTACTTTACAAATGCGTTCTATGCAAAATTTAATTGCAAAAGCAATCTTTGTTGCAGAATTTGATCTGATCTCTTTTTTCACGTTGAGTTGTTGCAGGTCCTTTCGTCTCCGATCGCCAAACATGAGTGGTAGTATGGAGTAAAGCGATGTAATGATTTGTCCACATTTTGCATGCGCTTCTCCTGCAAATTCATTCATATCCTTTGATATTGGAAGTAAAATGTACGCTGCATTCGTATTCCTGATGTGGTTCTTCATGCACAATGATGACGCATCATCATGATGTATAGTCAGCATCTTCTTTCACTGTAAAGAAGACACCAAAATCTCCTGGACAAGTATTTTGTATATTTTGAGAATAGTCGCACACATCAGTTGAATGTGTTTGCATTCAGTAACCTAAGCTTTCATTTAAAAAATCAAAAAAGCATGAAATTGTGTACTACGTTTTTAAAATTATTTTTGCTAAGTACAATTTTTTCTTGTAATTGTAACAACAAGTTACATCACCATCATTACTTTACAAACGCATATGAGTTTTAATGCTCTGTACGGTGGTCTGCTTGAGTTACTCCAGGAAATCTTTGCCTTTAGTTTTATGGTAGTTACATGTGACCAGGACCGATTTTTATTTAAATGTTAACAATGTGAAGTTCATTGAATTAAATAGGATTACTCACATTCATACTACTGTTTTGAAAACGGCTTTGTGCATAATTCCATGCATGCCGTAAGTAATTAAAAATTCTATATTAAATCGGAAACATAAAGCAGGCATTTGCGACAAGTCGCCGATTCCACGTGATGTGGAAAAGATAGGATTGTCAGAATGTTTAATTTTTCTGGACTATCCCCTCGACAAATTGATGAGGACCCAGACCATATCGACTCTGAAGAGAAGGTAAGATTTTTAAACTGTAATTAAAGAATTGCTTATAAATTACGCTGGACCAAATTGAAATGACTCGTCACTAATGCATATCATTATTCAGACAGTTTCATTTACACCATCACTTTCAATCATGTGTACGCTTGTATTATTAAAGGTGTACATGAATATTTTCGCCTATCATTTGTGTTACGGTCAAATCGAAAAATTAGCTTGGAGTATTGCAATGTAAAAGGTTCCCCTTGAATCCATACGTAACGTTTGTTTCATCTTGAAACCATCATGCGACCAAGTGTACGTTTTTTGTTTATAGTAACCGGCAGGATTCAATGTTATTCCTGGAATACAAAAAGAATGGATGATAACTAAAGCGAATTAAACGTTTCTACTTTCATAGTTATCACTTCAGAGGTTCGAAATCTTAACATAGAGATGATACACGCATGAACCACACAGTTGCAACGCAGTACTACTACATTTTTCATTCATATTAGTCATATTTTGAAGCATTGAAGCACATGAGCATTTAATATGTTGCATGCTGTACATCTCATCCGTCTAAAAGACAATATAACAATACTTTATGTGAAGAAGTGCATTATGTTTTAAAGGCTTACAACTAATTCTTCGGCTTAAGATTAATAAAACCTTTAAGATAATTTTTCAGGTTTTCAGACTGCCAATTTACGGCTATTTGTTCATTCCAGCCCAGAATATTATATATATAAGGCTTCGTGTGACGTATTTTAGGTGACAACGTCATGCATTTTTTCTAATGCCACCAAAGCTACTCTGTCACCAGCTACCTCTTTTTGTTTATAAGTTTGTCTTGTTTCACTGTATCATTTTTTTCTACAAACAACAAATGTCTACGTCGTCTATAACATGAAGGGTTTCGTAACATAAGTAAACATATTTTTCCAAATTATTATGAGTCAAACTGACGCATCTCTCGAAGCATTACTTCGTAAAAACATAGTTGAACCAGACTCACCAATTCAATCCTCTTTGTCCATTTTAATTTCAGGTCTGAATAAGATTTCTTTTCTCGTAAAGTATTATTGATTAATTCCGATTTGTTTTGTCGGTTTGTACAAACAAAATTGATCATATCAATAAAATGATGATGAGGATTTATGACATTCTCCGTGTAAAAAAATAAATGCGTAGTACTGTACATCTTCACTGGCAAAGCAAAATATCTAATTACTATGCAGTACGATATGAATATAAATATTCATATGTTGGCTTGTATTGTGTCGCGTACACTGGTCAGCCAACTGTTTACACAAAGTAATATAAATAAAATTGATTGTTTAACTACACATACGGGTAGTGTAAAGCAGGGCAAGCCATAGTGTCATTTGTACTAAAACCATACGCTTATAACATTTATGTTTATCTACGTCACACATATATACTTAACTTTACATTATGAGTATGCGTGTTAAAACTTTATTTATTAAATATTAAAGTTTAAGATTTTGTGGTTCACAGGAAAATGATAGGGTATATGGAGATGCCAACCAGGAAGATGATTCGTCATCACCATCCCCACAGTCCGTAATACACCATAACGTATTTTGTAATCAAATCCTTGAATACGAAAGGACTCCCAATTTCAGTTACACGGCTTCGATGCTTCGCAACATGGTAAACCATCATGGAATTAGCCCAGCTAATCCGATGTTTGAAGCAATCCAGTATTTTTGCAACGAATTTCAATTCACTGACGACTATAATCGGAATCATCATTGCCTGCAGAACTACACAACAAACGAAAAAATCCATCAATTTCTGAAAAAACTAAAAAGCTCAAGCATTGGAAGCTTATGTATTGACGATTTTCCTGAAATGGTTATATCCAAAACTTTGCAGGATATACTCCCAAAGATTATTTCCGAAAACCTTACTCCTCTTGCAGTTCCCTCAGATTCTCGAAGTTTTTACCACTCCCTGAGCATTTCATTAATGAAGGATCCTGTCATGTCGCAAGATTTACGGTACGCAGGAATACATTTCCTCATAACTCGTCCGGATGACATAAGAGACATTTGTCGCTTAATGAATGAAAACCTTAACATGGTCATTTCATCATTCAAATCTGAGGGACCCCCAAGTAATTCTGGTATACAAGTTATGTCGGAGGTTTTACAGCGAAAAATCATTGTCTATGAATTTGGTGCCGACAGTGCTCTCATTGACAGTAGATATTACGAGTCCACAGACAAATACGTTAACAAAATCTATCTTGGTAAATTCGGTAACACTTACTTCCCTTTAGTTCTCAAGCACCGACACAGTAAGCCTCCAACACCTGTTCGAGATGCATTTGATAACTGCCACCATTCTACCCATTTTGAAGGAAGTTACCAATCTCCAGAACGTGAAAAGGTATTTTAGCAGCAAACTTAATTATGAATTTATCATCAGTTTTTCATTTGAGTTAAACACTCGGTTGCATTGGCTTTAGAATTATGCCGATTTTGAGCATCAAAAATCAAATTATATTTTCAAGCACATGCAAAATACAGACGCACAAAAAAAACCTATGAAACATGTTCAACTTTCAAAATATCAAAAAATAAAATTAGAATTAATTTACATACTATTATGACATATTCTCTGCAAAATTTTAGAAAATGAAGTATACGATAGGGTCACATTCAAACGTTTCAAGACCAACTAGTCCTGACAACTACCCGAATTGGGCCCGACTTATGAACCACAATGTAATTCAGCACCTAATGTTTTCGATAATTGATGTAGTTTTGTTCCATCTACAAATTATCTTGCATTTTAAAATTATTTAGAATGACAACCAACGTCAAGCGAATGAAAACCACCATCAAAAAGGAGGCTACAGTACTCAACAAGGTTGTAGCAATACAATTCAACAAAGTTGTGCACAAAATAAACGGTTGCCAATTCAGGTACATTTGACAAGTTCAATGTTACAAAGTTGTTTTGGAATTACGACATATGTCACTTGAAGCCTTACTTTAACTAATTTTGTTATTTTATGATAATGACTTTTAATTAGATGTCTACACTAACTAATACCACAACATCTGAGACAGATTCTGGAGTGGCTAAAATTGCGCCATTCTACTCATCAGGTATTTCTGCGGGGATCTTACGGAATTTGATTAGTAATTATGAATCCGACAACGATGGAAGACCAATTGCTGTTACAAAAGAATACCAAATTCAAAATCCAGATGACTGCAGAAATTTCAGAAATCTAAGAAATCGGTTAGCTTCTTTGTCATGTAATGTTGCTAATGCTAAAAATTCTGTATATAAATGGCAGGAGGGTGATTCATTGTTCCATGCCGTGTCTGAGGTGTACTTTGGAACAAAAGATTGTGCTTTAGCTCTAAGGGCATTGACTTTAAATGAATTCATGGTAAACAAAAAAGATTACATTACAGTAATTAACGAAAATCAAAAAGTAATTCTGCAAGGAATAACAGAAAGAAACCAAGAAAGCTACTCTACTCTTCTACTTTTATCTAGAGCGATTCGAAATGTTATAGTGCTTGTAATTGATATTGCTGGGATTGTCAGTACTTCTGTAGCCTTTGGAATTTCAAATACTTTTAAACTGGAAAAAGTGTTCTTCCTAACGCTAGAAGAGTGTGGCCCCAGACCAATGCATACAAGTACGGAATTATCACTTAGAAATTTAAAAAGGCGTGTGATATCTGGGAGTTACAAAATTCCCCTTTCATTTAGAACAAAATTGCAAAAGTTTTTCGCATGTGAATATATATATTATACAAACAACAATGTTTTAAATATTTGCGATGCGGTTCAAAACTTAGAAATCATGCAGAGTAAGTGCGAAGCGTGTAACAGATTTCGCGTTCCTATATGTGCACACAGATTCGTGCTTAACTATGCAAATTCCTTACTTTTTAGAAATATGCTAAAAAATCCTGCACTTGGGAAAGCTCTTTTGAAAGACATTAGCCCTGCACTTTGTGATTTCTTGACCGCAGGCAAACTTCCGATGACATTGAAGAACCAATATGGCATTGCTTATGTTGTCGGTGATGGCAACTGTTGGTATTCAGCTTGCTCAGTTTCATTGGTTGGTGATCCTTTACTTGGTAAATGTTTGCGTCGTTGCGTCATGCTGGAACTACTGCAAAACTACAATGAGCATCAAAATAAACTTCTAGCGTTTCCTATCGAAGCATTAAAGCAAAATTTAATTGTAGATGGAGAATGGGCTTACCCACCTGTCATGTACTTGACTTCGAGAATCATTTCGCGACGAATTCATGTTTATGAAAGGCAAGGTAAAGATGGATATCATGCTGTGTATTACGACGCCAACAAGAGCACTGGCGTCCCAATTAATCTTTTTCTACATAAAGAGCATTTTTCTTCCATGTTGCCTCATAAAAAAATAATAGGACAACCTGCCATTGACGAAAAGATTACGTACACTTTACCTGAATTTCGTAACACAATACTAAAAAAGACAGATTTGATAGATTACGTAAAAACAAAGACACAATCGTCTATTTCTGATAGCATGCATCAGTGTACTTACCCAGTTCTAGTGGATTTGACGGGTGAAAATTTATCTGATAAAAAAATCGGTTCTAGCTTGGTCTATGCTGTTGAAGAATCTATAAAACAGGTGGAAAGGAAAACAGTTAATGAAACAGTAATTGATTTAAATTCTGGAATTGCTATACCATTGCAAAAGGCAGATATTCCTGGTACGGAAAAAATGCTTTACGTCGATGAAATTAACGAAGCAACATCCTCCTGTCCTCCAATTGAAAATTCCGCACGAAAAATTATTAATGACGATTCGCATTTTTCGGTGTCTGAGATGGTTGTTTCATCAAATAGGCACGAATGCAAACTAAATATAAGAATAGAAAGTCAAGATGACGTAAACATATATAAAAGTACTTCAGACCAGAACGAGTCAGGGATTCCATTGCTATCTTTAGATAAAACTGTACGTAACTTTAATAAAAACAATGATGATGATGATGATAAATCTTTGGACTCCAATATAAAAGTTTTAAGTGCAGACCAGAGAATATATTTGAAAAGGGCAATGTCTGAGGACAGCCCTATGTATTTAAAAGCTATTTCAAAAGTAATCAAATACATCAGTGAAGAGTTTCCATACATGCATAATCTTTGTAAATCAGAGCCAGATGGAGAACTTCAGCTAAAACAGTATATCGATAGTTTTTTTGGTAAATGGAGAAGCAACTGGCAAAGAATAGTTAAGGAAGCACTTGGGAGGAAACATATTAAACAGAAAGAATTTAATAACTTTTGTTTAAAGCTACGGAGGTTACAAAGACATCAAGATGTCCAGGATAGCATTACAAATATAATACGAAGTTCCGAAGGTTCAGAAATCTTTGTTGAATATTATACTGTGAACGCGCAGAAAGAATTTGGAAAAAGTTTGATAAAAGATTACAAATTAAATAAACGCTTGAAATTAGAGACAGATGATGAAGTTTATTCGCGAAATGAAAATATTTTCAAGCAAGAAGATATAACGCTAGAAGTTATGAAACTTCAGAAAACCAATTTGAATATGATTATTCCGAGTAAGATTACAACAAATTATAATTCAAAGTCTGATATGAAGCCGTTACGTGTATTTGACGATATGTCAAATCAAAATCTTAATCAAAACGTCATTGTTGAGTTAAAAAACTTCGACATGATTACTTCAAATCCTATGACAAAAAAAAATCACACGAAACAACGCATTGAAGATATTACAAATGATCAAGAAAATGACGATTTTTCTACAATTGATTATGACACTTTGGAGGAACTTTATGAAATTAGGTGTACGGATGAATACGATAGCAATTTTGATGGTCATATTGATGAAGAATCTCAGAAAATTATTACAAATCCTTCAGATATACATAAAAGTTTCAAATCAAACGTACATCTAAAAGAAAAGTCCGAAAAAACAAAGTTTACAGAATTGAAAACAAATGAAAAAGAATATGACAATTACGTTGATACTAATCTTGAGGACACTCAAGGAACAAAACATGAATCGATATTGAAACCGACTGATTTCAGTGAAAATGAATTAGCGGCTTTTGAAGTCTTAGGCGTTTCAAAGCAAGATTTGGAATACGTTCCTCCATCGTTCGCGGAAATTTCCGTGCCTGGAACAGAGTTTTCTGAATGCTATTCGTACAGTGATTGTAAATTCAAACCAAAGATATGGCCTAGTAGAATCAGTAAAATTGTGAAATCGGTAATGAGAACCTGTACATTTTCAGCCGATAGTGATCCAAAAATTTATCGTAGGCAAGGCTTGGGATTCGCTAAGCTCAGAGGACATTGTGGTTGCGGGGTTCGCTTCGAATTAATAGTTTTACAAGAACCACTAGAATTTAAGAACGTGGAAATAAGAATTACAAGAGAGGGAATATATAAAGTTAAGCAATGTAATGCAACTGGTCGCCAATTAAGAGGAGAGGAAAGAGACAAGATGGCAAAGCAGTTAAGTAACTGCAGCGCTAAAAAAATATTTCTTCAAAATGTATTACATTTAGATAGCCTTAGCGCCCTCCATAAAAGCGAGATTCAAAGAAGCCAATATGTTTTACAAAAAATCAAATCGGAACAGAATTCGAAAGTAAGACAATTTAAAAATCCGAATGATGAAATCGTCCATTTGAAAATGACGTTTGCAGACTCACATAACAAAAGTTCAGTAGTGCCAGGCTATATCCAGCATTTAAGCACGGACGATGAAAATTTAAGTATTCATTTGTACGATTACGTGTCTCTAAAATTTCACAATGCTTTACAAAAGAATGATAAACTTAGCATTTATATTGACGCAACTGGAGGTTTGTATAAGCGAAGAAATCTTTTAGACCCTTTGCTTTATGCTATTATTATTAAAACGAGTAAAGGTCTAACATATCCATTATGTAATCTTATTGCTGAAAAAGGAAATGCAGTAGAAATTGGTTACTTTTTACGCAAAATTCAGCAAAGCATACTTCGGATTAATTCAGGGGCACCAAAAGTTTTTGGTTCTATTGCGATTTGTGATGGAAGCACCCCCCTGATAAATGCAATAAGCGAGGCTTTAAATATCGAAAAAATATACGATAACATCCAGAGATGCTGGAATTTACTTAAATACAATGTTCCATGGGATAAAAATCGAATTCCAATTTTTTTATGCACAGCACACTTAATTAAATCATTTCAAAGAGGATTAGCCACACATATTCCGGGGTCAACCAACAAACAAATTCGTCTACTTGGAATGTACAGTCTTGCTAGACTGCAAGAATGTTTTGATTTGGAAGAGTTTGTTGAAGTGTCCAACATTATTATGCGCACATTTTTGACGAAGGATATTTGTCCGGTAGAACTCAACACTAATGTTGATTTTCTTAAGGCAATGAAAGTAAACTTTATGGAACTGGATGATGAGAATGATGATATACATCATAATGAAAATGATGTAATTGCAGAATGTATAAGAGAAGCCGGAGAAAGCACAATTCGCCATAAATCTCCCTTTTATCAAGAATTTGTTAAGATACGAAATACTCATAGTTTTGAAAATCCAATTAATGGCATTACAAACCCTTACTTTTGCCCACATGTGGTAAAAAGGTTGGAAGAGGATAAGATAGCTTATTTCCCCCTGTGGGCGGCCGCTGTTGTACGGAAAGTAGTATTTCCTGATTTTTTGAGGGATACGTCAGCTGCGGTTGAAAGTGAGTTTAGAACACTTAAACATTCCATCCATGCAGTAAAGCGACAATTTTATTCTGATTTTGTGAGAACCAGCTTTCAGTATCAAATTAGCAGAATAAAAGAGTGTGCACTTAAATTATGTAAGCATGAAAATCCCAACATGCAAACGAAAAAATCAGTTGATGACAACACCATCGAGTTAGATTTTCAAATCCCGAACCAATTGGAAAAAATTAACTCTGATACTTTGCAATACATTGCAAATATAAATTCAAAACTTAAAAAAGATAGGCGGAAACCTCTCAAGGCAACGAAGGCGATTATTTCCCATAACCAACATAAAAAAAAGAAAAAAGAAAGTGACGAAATCTTTCTTTCAAAACCCACTGAACTTATTCCCGAAACGTGGAAAAGTAGGAAAACCAAGCGTAGTAGCAAACACTTTAGCCCAAAGATTGTCAAAAAAATAACAAGCAGAACTACTCAAAGGAGTAAAAGTTTAAAATCATGTACAGCTAAAAAGTCAATTCAATACAGTGCTCTTGAAAAAGATCGCAATTTAAAGGAAATTGACGCGGCCTTAGGGATGATTAAACTAAACGAATATACAGAATTCGAAAAAATTGTTGATGTTAATGAAAGTAATAAGGAGAACAAAAAATTTAGTTTTTACTCTGCTGATGAAAAACTTGCGGCGGCTGGAATTGTTGACTTAGGAAAGTATAATGGCGACGTTTATTGTAGGCCCCAGGAAATTTCACCGGATACTGGTTCTACTGGAAAAGCTGAAACACAACAAGGTGTCCAAGAGTTGGAATCTTTGCCGGATGAGGACATTACTCTGGAAAACATAAAACCACCAAGTGAAATTAATGAAGCTCCCTCATTTTTGAATTCTACCAGACAGTTAGGGTTTGACCTTGCTGAAGAAAATCGTCAAATTGATGGTATGACAATTTTCTGTACTCCAGATGGTAGTCGAATTAGTAGAAGGGATGTCTCGCTTCTTCTCAGAGGTGATCTTTGGGTTGAAGACGAGCATATAAATCCCTATTTCGAATACCTACGGGATTTATACAATAGCGAAGTTGAAATTATCCATACATTTAATGTAATGTGGAGAGACGGTCGGTGGACTGGTCCTCTAGTAGATGATGAAGTCGAGTTGAGACACTTTATACCTTGCACTCGACATTACGTTGTTCCAATTAATTGGGGATCAAGGCAACATTGGTTTTTACTACATGTTGATTGTGAAGCACAGACAGGAATTATCTATGACTCGTTAATTCCCAATCAAGTAACTAGAGAATCTTGTGTTCAAAACATATTGTTTTTAATTCAAACTTGCATTTTACCGCAGTCCTTTCATAATAATGTAAATAACTGGACAGTTAGATATAATTACAACTGTCCACAGCAGAGTGATGTACATTCCTGTGGAATTTACACTATGGCACTTGCGGAAAGGATTTTCGCAAACCCAGACGATCCAGACATTCCCAATGCTATAGAAGGGAACCTGGTTAGGGAACAGATAGTTACAAATATGTTAAGCACAACAGATTTGGGCAGACATTTGCTAAACGTAAGCAATGGAAATTTTGATTTGTTGCGTGACTTGCTAGTAGGAGCGGACGGGAATGACACCTCTAATTAACAATAATAGAAGGTTTATCAAAGTGATATGATCTAACACATGAATGCTTGTATTATCAAGAAAAATTATTTCTGTTATTGAAGTGCAAGTAAGATCGGAATTATTCTGTTTTATACGTAAAGCTAAACGCAAATCAACAAACAGTCATGACTGTATTTTGAATGCATTAAGAGTTAATATAAATCGTATAGTTATTTGTGTACTGTTTGTAATTAGCTACATATGCTTGTATTTAATTGTAACAAATTATAATACTTGTACATTTTTAACGAAGCAAATTACGTGTTATGATTAATGATTAATTGTATTCATAAAAATTGTAATAGAATATATTGAAGGTAGATATATGTAAATGTATTGAAGTATTTCAAACTGTTGTATAATAAGATTAATTACGAATATCATAGCTGATTTTTTACACTCCTATTCACAAGTTTAAACAAGAAAAGGGGAAACAATAAATGTAAACAGATGTGATGGATTTTGAATCTGGAGCGGATTGTTGTAGAAATGCATGCACCTTGTGAGTGGATTAAATTAAACGAAAAATTGGGGCGACAGATGATGTCAGTTTCTTATGTTGGCAGAACCAGCTTATGCGTAGGTAACTTTACACTTAGATTTAGCCTACCTATAAACATCTATACGAATACTTTCATGTTACCAACTCATTCGAAAAATACATAACCATATTTTAATATTTAATATAGATTTCTCAGAGAAAAGACACAGTAGGAAGAAGAAAGGGAAATGATAAAAAGTGGCAAGTTTCGGCTTTTTAAGGGAAGGATTAAGTTAGAAAAACTAATATAAGAATCATTAATCGCATCATTGTAGAGTCCGACATAGACAATTGGTGTACTAAAATTAAATGAGTTTTAAAATTTATTTCAAAACAACTTCACAGCTTTACTATTAACTGCATTGTGTTATATTCATAATTTTTCTAAATAAATAGCCTAATAAATAGGTAAATTCATGGTTTTACTTAAGACAATTATTACTCAGTTTATAGTTCATTTCGAAATTATTAGTTTATAGTTCATTTAAATATTATTAGCTTATGGTTCATTGAAATATTACTTTATAGTTCATTGAAATATTATTACTTTATACCTCATTTAAATATTACTAGTTTGTAGTTCATTTCAATATTACTAGTTAATACATCATTTAAATATTACTAGTTTATAGTTCATTTCAATATTAGTAGTTTGTACTTCATTACCTAATAAAAATAATAAAAATGTCAACCTAAAG
>JAHZNA010004916.1:0-12520 GCA_027743935.1 Sinodicranocentrus sp. ZH6 | reverse complement strand
GGTATTCTTAATTCCGGAAATGGATTCAGGTGCGTGAATCACTAAGAAGTTGACTTCGTATCTTTTGAAAATATTAAGCAAGGTGAAGAAGGAAAAGCACTGGATGTTGGAGGGATGGCATTTTTGAGGAGAACTTTTGACAGCGGACTCTACGACGTTGGAAGAAGTGTTCCTTGTTATTTCGGGTATCATTGCTACTGGGGAAGGCTCAAGAAGTAATGGTGCTCTTCTTCTGGTCCCAATCCTAGTTCCATTTGTTGAATTACTTGAGACGTCTTTCAGTTTCAGTGGTGATGGAACTTCCTGCTTAATATCGGGAACAGCGTTATTATATTAGACCAACAAATGAAAACAGTCATGAAAATTGTATTACGACACTTGCAAAGTACATTATTATCTCGTACAATCCCTTCACTGTTCATAAATATCTCTCCTTTGGAACAAATCCGGAATCCAGTTCCCTCATAAAAATGCTGTAAGGTTCCTTTCCGACGTAAAAACATGTATACTCCCTCCGCTGCATAAAGCCGGATTCCTTTCCACCCAATATCGTTTTGTAGGTAACGAGTAGAAGAAACTCGAGTATTACTTCCGCAAGCGTAGTATTCCACAAACATGCCGCTTCTTCCATTTTCCTGAAATTGATTGAGTTCAGATAAGCATATCCTCATTCTTAACTTTTTAAAACCTGTTAAAATTCCTAAGAAATTCAAGTACTTACCATTTTGGAAATAGCTTCCTCTTGCATGATCACATTAACATCACTGATATTCCTTCCCAGTCCATTTCCTCCTGAAATCTTTTCTTTTACATTCTCCCCCAACAATTCCTCTATATTCCTG
Organism: Sinodicranocentrus sp. ZH6; assembly: GCA_027743935.1. Lineage (NCBI taxonomy): Eukaryota > Metazoa > Arthropoda > Collembola > Entomobryomorpha > Entomobryidae > Sinodicranocentrus > Sinodicranocentrus sp. ZH6. Next base: position 11,678 of record JAHZNA010004916.1, on the reverse strand, counting down.
TTCGACTGGATATACAACCCCTTCAAACTTTGCACTTCCATTTGAAACTTTCTCTCCAAGATGGGGATCATTTGAGTTTTTTGACCACTCACTGTATCCCTCTCCACTTGGAATGCTTGGGCTGCATAATCGAACCTTATGATTCCAAGGTTGGTAATGGGATTGGCTTGATGGAACTGGATCACGGTCCACAACGTGGTCACCAAGCTCATGACAAACAAAAACAACATAACTTGCCCTCTATCAGAACTGGAGGATGTGTCCACTGAGCCTCCATTGTTTGACGCGGATCTATTTCCCCTTATCAGGTATCTCATGATGCTAACTGGGCAATGATAAGGCACATGTACACATGTACTTCACTCTACACAAGTCGTTAGGGAAAATAGCAAAATATATCAAAAATTCAAAGGCCTTCAAAACCAGATACGAAAACAAATACAAAAAATGAGATCCCTTCAAAAATCCCTCGTGGATTTCAAACTCTATGAATGAACATTACTCAATGCTTTTAAATTTTGATTGTGACACGAATGCACAAAGATGCATGAAAATCATGAAACTTTTGCTAAGCGAAATGAAAAAATCAAAACACACTCGAGTATTTTTTGCTCTTCGACAGAAGCGCACACACAATTTTATTGTTCACGTTGGATTGGTTCAAATTTTAAAGTTAGTTTTCTCTCCCGCCTCATCCTCCACCGTTTTCCCAATTTTGACTATACACCTTATCATTTAAACATTGATAACATAAAGCAATCCCCAGAAATAGACTTTTTCGAACAGATATATTTATATATAGACTCATTCATATATAATTTTTTTGTCATTTTAGCAGATCAACACATATGCTTATAATTAAAGTTATAATTACACACCTTTATGCTTAGCAATTTAATTATTAATTTAATTATGAAACATTTTTCCACGGAAAGCTGTACGAAACACTAATTTTATCGTTAACACTTCTGTCAATTTCGCTTTCATCGCCCTTTGGAGAAAAAAGTATATATCATTTAATTATAAAATTTAACTAATTACAATTAACACTGATTATTCGAGTTTAACACAAGTCCCATTAAGATTTAGAAAATCTGATCAAAAGTACAAAAGGAGAATATGGAAGATTGCTAAAGAAAAATAAAACTGGTTATCAATTTAATTTGGCACAATAGATGATTTACAAGAAATCCCAGGAAATGACACAACAACTTCTATCAAATATATTCTTGAAAGATTGAAACGAATTAGAGTAAACTTTTTATACGGACCACTCACGATGAGGAGGATATCCTTATCATTGCACATTGCCAAAATTGTGCAATAAAATTCCACAATCTAAACCACATATATGCTTACGTGTGTACACAAAACTAGATCCGATAAAACACCCTTTAATAACCTCAAGTTTTTAAAGCGATATACATACATACATGAAAATTATTTTTCCCTATAGATAAAAGTCATTTCGTCCCGTGATAATTAGTTATCAAGATATCGGTAGTTTTTTTTCGGTATATTTGTAAATACTTTATGTCGTCTTTCATTAATTAGGGCTTTACGAACAGTTCTCCATTTAGTTATATAGACTTTTTAAAACTTGTTTTCATACGATTGGATTTTTACACAAATTACAATTAAGTATACAATTTCTTAGCTATACTCCATTTTATCGATTAAACAGTTTTACATAATTGCAAATCGATTTAGTTATATGACTTGGTGGTATAAATGGGATTTTTCTAGTTAAACTAATACCCAATATTTTCTAGTTGTCTAAAGTTTCTAATCACTGACAAACACATATTTTTATACACTAATTGTTTATTTAGTTCCTGTAGTGTTTTGATTGTCCTGGGTCTCAGTATCTGAAGTTAGTTTTTTTAAAGAGTGAATGACAGTTAAACATAATGTACATATAACACTCATGACTAAAGACCTAACTGTGATTTTTTTCCTATACCCCAGTGTTTTTTCAGTACTTTTTACCCTGTACATAAAAATCTACTTGATAAAGTGACCACACGTGACTAGTGAAAATTAAAAAAGAAATAAAGTCACAATTTCCGTTTGTTTATATAAGTTTACACCTTTGTTTTAGCACAGAGATATTAGTATTATCCTAAGATAAGCGTATCAAGTACACTCTATCAGTTTGAAAATTTGGATAATTCTTCCGAACTGGACGATATAATATAGTGATGTAAATGGAGTATTTTTTTATACTGTGTATGCTCGAGAAAACCTAAATTGCATGTGGTAAAGTTAATATAGTTAGTTAACTTTGTTGTTAAATTTACAAACACAAGTGATAATTATCTTTACAGAGGGAAATATAATTACACTGTACAACAGAATAGGAGAGGTTTAGCACACTTAAATCTTTCCGGATTTTTGGAATATTATAATTTTCATAATTTTGTTAACATTGTACACTTATCACAAGAAATCACAGAATGTGAACCAAGTACAGAAAAATTCTAAAATTGTATTGATTTTTTAGTTTATAAAAAGATAAGCTAAAAAATGTTTCATCATTCCACCAATTTTCAAGGACAATCTAAATACGAACAAGTTCTCGTTGACATATTCTACAGAAGATTCATTAATCATCTTTCTCTCACACAATATTCAATTCTAAGACTGGAACTGGAAGTCTAACAAAAAAAGATATTCACACAATGAAAATCTGCTTCATACACTTGAACAATGGAAAACTGTCTTTTTTCGGGATACCACACCAAAAAATGATAACTGGACATACAACATATATAGCACACTTATATATGGTGTAAGCCTATACATATATACTTACTTACTTATATTTTCAAGAAAACATAATTTACTCCATTTAAACGTTTCCTTATGTCCTATTTTTTCCAGTAAGATTTTTTTATTATCTTGTGTATGGAAATATGACAATATTTTTGTATATTTTCACAGTTTGCAAAATATATTTATTTTAAATAAATATACTTCTCTATATTTTTTTACCGGGAGCTTCATTCCCAATCCATTCTGCCCTTGTCCAGGTATTATATAATGCTGGCATGTAATATCCTATCACGACGTTAAATCTTCTTAAAATTAGCTGTTTTTTACATGACAAAAAAATATTACATAAGATGATAATTGACATATCTAGTGGATTTTTTTTTCTCCATGAGATTCTCCAGTGATAAGAATAAGTCGTAGTCAAAACATATTTTCATGAGGTCCACGAACCATCGACAAATATATATTAAATCCGTAAATCTATACATTTTTATACACAATATCTATCTAAAAATGTGCATAAATCATTTTCCAAGTTGCTCCATAGGACACTACGGATAATCAATATTTTTTCTCATATAACTCCAAACTGGACAAATATTCCAGAAAATAAGGATGATGATCATACACTCGTGCTATTTGTCATTTACAGGAAGAACATTGACCATGTCGAGTTCCGTTGACAAGTCCATTTCCACAATTTATTACGACTTTTCTCTCTCCAGCTTTCTCCTCGACAAGAAATTGTCGAACATGAAGAAATTTCTTTATGTATCGTTCTCAAGCGTATATCTGGATATTTGTAGGATATCAAACCAGAGGGTGGAGAAAATCTTCCAAAGAGAAAATACATTTTCTCCAGAATACAAAAAAATACACAAGACTTCTCCTGTTATAAGCCGTAATCAAAAGACTCTGAAAATCTCGAGTCTTGCTTTTGCAGTCGTTGCTGACACGCTTCCAGGTACGAGTCTTGGATCCTATACATGCCAGAGTTAGCTTGGAACATGAGCGTTTCCAGAATCCTCTCGTTCTTGATTGCCTTACTGGGCAGGACAATCTACACCCAAGAAAGCGAGATTAATACAACCATTTTCTCCGTCTAATTGACATCTTCCATTTTGTCACGTGACGTTACAACTCTGGAGAGAAAATAATGACATTACCTTGATAAGATCTTGAGGAGAAATCCTATACAGCTTTAGGTCTCTTGCGAGTCTCTCCATAGTACATTTGAATTCCATCTTGGCATCAACTTTGGAGGTGGCAGGACGGCTACGGATTTTGTGACGGGCCCATGCCAGCATGGCTTCGAATTTACGGATCTCAGCAACCTCCAAATTTCTACTCATTACCATTTGCACCATGGACTCGGAAAGACTGAGGAAGTCGGTGCAGTCGAAAAGCTGGAGAAAAAATGAAGTTCATTAGAGACAGCATTAAGAAAATAGACCACCCACAGTGAGTCAAATATTAGGCAATAACATCAACCTTTTTAAAAGGCTTTGAGCCATTTGAAAATATATTTTGTAACAAATTCCCTCCTCTAGTGAGAGTCATCGTGGAGAAAATTGCTTGAAGCAAAAATGTAACAGGGATATATATATCACCAAAGGATGTGTGGAAAATTATGAAAGTAATATTCTCATCCAGAGACACAGCTATCCTTCGTGTGCGGTCACATTTTTTTTCTCATGTAATCTCCACCAAAGTTTTTACTCTTGTGTACGTGCCGCAGTCTTAGAAAAAACAACCTTGAGCATCCATACCATGGAGCACGACTGGAGAGATGAAAATACTGGAGTAATCCAATCTTATCTTGAAGGTATTTTTTTTCTCAGGATGTTTTTTGTGTAGGATTTTGATAGACAGTTTTTTTTCATATTCTTTAGCCAGCTAATCTTCTCCAAAAAAAAGTCAAAAGAAGCAAGACGAGAAAAAGGCAAAAAAAAACAAAGAAAAATTCATCCCTGTGGTCTATCTCTCTTATTGTGAGAGACAACCTAAAAGAAAATCCCTTTTTTTCCATAAGGTCAACCCCAACAGATGAGGATCTTAGTGACATGTGTCATATCCTAGGGTTTTAGGAAAATATGGAAATCCTCGTTGGATCTTTATCCTGATGACAATATAGCTTTCTCCAGGATTTTCATCACCATCACAGGACGTCGTTTTTATTCATTGTGAAACACACACACACACAAGTTTCCCGAGAAGGATATCATTAAGCTGGATTGTCTCTGGATATAAGAGACTTGGAAGGAAATGAGGTCATCATCACGACAAAACTTTGTAAATGAGCGACTACAAAAGCACTTTGAGTAAAAGCTCTCTACATGTATATATATATAAGCCTAGAGAAAAGTCTGGAGAAAAAGGCAAACCTGGTAAGCCCTCGTTTCTACAAAAGCCAGTATCATATTGACAAGCTCTGACGCTGATGTATATCTCCAGTAGTAGTTCTCCAGTGAGGAAAGCATTCCACAAACCTGTGGAATAGAGAAAGTGTATAAGTATTCAATTACATACCCGACTCTGGATAAAAGTAATATGCATCTCGATGTCAGGCCAAGTCAACAACATCATTTAATCCAGAGAATCACTCTGATGGGGAGAAACACACACACACAAGTTGGATATATAAAAAAAAGAAAGGTGGTATATACGTATCTAGGATTTTTTTTATTCTCCTTTTCAGACTCAATGTTTTATTTTTTGGGGGAAAGTTGGTGTTCGTTCGTGTGCAAGTCTCGATTTTCATTTGGATCGAGAATGACAACTCACACGAAACAAAAACAACGTTTTCATTACGACAATTTGACTTCACTCTGAAAGAATGATGAGGGAAGTTTAATAAGTAATCGTGGAAAACAAAGGCTGGAATAATGGAGAGAAAAAGATGGATGAGGATTGGAACAGAATAATTTAGTCGTTGTCAATAATAAAAGAAAATGTAGAGGAGATTTACGTCCTGTGTTTTTTGTTGTTTTGTTTTTTTGGGGAAAAGTACATTTTGGGTGAAGGGATCATTCATCAATGACGATGGGATAAATTACAATTCAAGTCAATTTGTATTTGCATCCATATTGCCAATTTCTATTTGTAGGTGGGGATTTTGAAAAAAAATTATTATTTATGATTAGTGTCCAACTCCATCACGTTTTTAATTAAACCCCCTACATACTCTCGTTTTGTTCATTACTCTCCAATACCACATGCCATTTCCTCGTAGCATTTAAAATTACCATTCCCTAATCCAAAACTCAACCTCTCTAAAAACCTCAAAATATAGGTGAAAAATATCATCTCCTCCGCCCACCCACATTCCCATTTCATGTGTAATGGTCATTCTCAATATTCCCATATTTTTGTTTTTTCCACGAAAAAACTAATATCCTTTTTTGCCCAGCTTGTGTTAATCGTCCAAAGTCACGAAGGAAGGTGGATACTTATCAATATTCGTGATGACATGATTCTCTCATAAGTTTCCAGGATATTTGGAAAGTGGATAAAAAAACCCAGATTCTTCCACTTACCACTTCTATTCTCAAAAATTGTTTGGCATGATGGAAGCAAGCTTGGAGTAAATCCGGAAGGTCGTAATGCTCCGCGGCGCAAATAAGTCCGGGAATATTGGCACAAGTGAGAGGACACGATCCAGTGTGCAGATAGTCAAGTAAAAGTCGGAAAGTTTCTGGATCAAACTCGATTATCATGAACTATTCCAAGAAAAAGACAAAATGAAGGAAACAATTAATCCTGGAAAAAATAGGAGCATTATGGATTTCTCATGTTTACGCATCACCACTCCTGAATACATCATTATTTACACTTTTCTCATTTCATCACACAAGATCATTAATCTTCTCAAGAAGAGCACTCAAAGATAGTGAGAGAAGTTGTCTGGAGAAAAGTAATTATTTACTCAAGCCTCTCTGACTTTCTCTTGTATTCGATAATCATGTGACGCACGGAGAAAAAGGCGGGATTCATCATGAATTTTTTTCCCAGAGAATTCATATCCTCTCGAAAATTGTATACCTGGATGATGAAAAAGCATACGAGTAATTTATTACATTCCCTAATGAGTTGTGTGGCTGGAAAACCGCTATTTTAGGATAAAATTGTAATTTTCCATTGAACCACGAAAACCATGTTGGGTTTCAGTGTGCTTTGAAACCCACGCAGACAATCCAGAGGAAAATTGCTTTCTAATTTGAAACATTCCAGATGTCCTTTTGGAAAGAGGGGTATGGTGAAGAAAATAAAATCCAATGTATTCTATTTCAATTTCAATCCTGGACAAGGTTTAACTCTTCTAGCAAATTTTCACTTTCTCCAGTGAATTCCTGTCAGGGAAGATGGGACTGTGGAAAAAGGGTGATTGACAATGAAATTTTCTCCTATTTTACATTACCATCTTGTCACATTTTTTTCTCTCTGTTTTTGAATGACACATTTTTTCTCCAGGTAATAGACTTTCTCTAGAGTGAATTTTTTTATCAACATTTTTCATTTTTTTATATCTTTTTCCACTGGATATTCCTGTAATGCAATAACACCACTTCATTTCCACCATCAAACTCAAACTATTTTACAATCCTACTTCTCCACTTTCTCTCAAGCTTTCTCCAGTTTTTTTGGAGAAAGCCAACAAAAAAGGGGGAAAAAAGCTGGAGATGAGGAAACGTAATTGCATCTTGCTCATTCATTTTGCACACAATTTCCCAAAGAGAAAATTGCCTGAGAAGAAAATAGATGTGGGGAAAGTAGCGTTGTAACAAGTGGCTGAATTTAAGAGAAAAAGATACAAGGAGAGGGGGAGAAAGTTAAACAAAAATCTTCATCTTGTCCAAAATCCTGGAGAAAGCTATCTTGTGTTTACATTGGGAAAAAGGGAATACAAAATAGAGCTACTTTTTCCTGTAAAAAATGCTATGCAAGATATGTGGGACTAATTCCTTTTTAAAAAAATAATGATCTGAAATAGGGATTTTTGGATTTTTGGAGAAAATAGAAAAAAGAGAAAGTTTTGAATATATGGGGGAAAATGGTCTAGTTTTTTCATCATTCCATTTTACTTCATAGGAGTTTTCCAATTCTGGGTCAACTTTGAAAATCACGTAAGCGAAAGTAAAAGCTGGATTTACAATTTTTATCCAGAGATGAAAAGACTTTTCCATCTTCTTATTCATCCTTGTTTTTTTATATTCTGGAGAGGAAAAATGAAATGGACTTGGAGGAAAAAGAACCTCATCCATCTTTTTTAAAAAATGTAGAATCCCTTTTTCCAACTGGAAACTTTTTTTTGGAGAAAGCTACTGAAAAAGGGCATTAACTTCTTCAGTATTTTTTTCTCCAGGAAAAGAGCATTAGAAAGTCAAAAGCAAGTTTTTTTCTTCTCAAAATGTTTGTGTTTGCAAAAGGAAAAATGTCATCAGAGATGGGAAGACGGAAATGTACACAAACACATTTTCTCGAGGAAAAAAACGACCCGGAGAAAATAGAGTAAGTGGTATAACTAGCATTTTCGATGAAAGGAGCCGAGAAGAAGAGGGGAGCCATTGGAGAAAAAATATCTCCTTAGGAAAAAAATAACGGAAATAAATGCAACTGAAAAAAGAAAGTCTCAAAGAAAAAAATACGGAGAAAAAAATCCTTTCTATTTGCCCTGATGTACTCATTCTTTTAAAGGAAACTCAAAAAAGGAATATCTCCGGATAAGCCATTTTTTCTGGACAAAAGGGAAGCCATATTGGAGAAAATAGAAAGTTAAATATTTGAAGAAAGCTAGAATATCATGGACAACGTTTATTCCCTAGTTTTTCCAAAGAGAAAGTAAAATACATTCAAATCTGGGAATGAGACGAGCAATTAATTATTTTATAATGAGGAAGAAAAAACATACCGAGGTGATTCTATATCTGGGACCTGGAGAAAGTTAGACTTTGGCTTTTGCGGAGAATGTAAACTCGGCACTGCTCTCGCCAAAAGTTCAGCGACAGGGACTTGTGGTGAACCAAATCCGGTTGAGATCCCATACAGCATTTCTTGAAATACTCTAGATAATTTTAAAATAGAAGAAGTTTAGCTCAATTTCCACAGAAAAATATCTCCGCCTTAACAACTCAAGCTTTCTCTCACGTACCCAACGAGCCCCAAGAGTAAGAATGCTTTATTTTGTGACAAAAGAAGACAGAATAATTGCTTCGAAAGGAACCAACGTAGAATAAACGTAGTGCTGTTTATGAATAACCTCAAGTCACACATATATCAAATGTAGTTTGGGAAGGTTATTGGGTCCATGGGAGAAAATAACACTTGACGGAAATAGAAAAATAGTGTTTGAGAAGAATTTCATAATATTTACCTAGATCTCACGCCCAAAATGGCCCTCACCCCGTACAACTTTTGCTTTTGTTTCCCTTGACCAACGAGAAAGAACACGTCGAAAAGGGTAAAGTCAGGGTCTTCCGTGTTAAGGAAGTATTTTGTGAAGTCCTTTGCTAGCTGGTCGTATCCTGCTGGGGGGACAAAAAAGACCTTCAATCAGTTTTGCTTCTTATCAGTACATGATATCAGTAGTAGTGGAGATAACCTTCTTGAAAAGAAAATTCAAGGAGGTTTACATTTTATGCCAATCCTTATCCAAACTTACCTTCAAACTGGTCCCGAACTGAGTCAAGGAGGGGGGAGGATGGACGCATGTGTCCGATTGGGCGCCAGGAGCCGCGTCTATGAAAAGTGAGTTTATTATTTTTGTCCAGAAATAAACCAATGTCCACAATGCGAAATGCGAATCCAATTTACCTATATGGTTTCGGGATTTGTCCTGTTTCCGCATGATTTTGTAAATTGGCCACGATATCCTCCAACATTTGGGATCTTGTGCGTTCTTGCATTCTTGCGAATTTTGGGGCAGAATAGGAAGCCCTTTCGCCGTTGACGATTTTTGTTAACATCCATTCCCGAAACATGCCTCCCTATATTTTTTTTTAAAAAAAGGGTCATTCGCAAATAACGTTGTAAAAAATATTCTACATTAACACCTCCTCTTCACAGTATTGCGTGATATTTACATCCTCCCTAATATTGCATAACCCTCCCTTATCTTGTCCAGTTATGTCACCTTGTTCCAGTAAATAAAATCTATAAAAGGGAACGAGCAAGAGGGATATTCCATTTTACGGTAATACTTGTGCCATCAATCCGCCTACACGTATTTCAGTTTATGAAGCAAAATGACACTCTACTCCAAACCCCACTTCCTTTATAACAACGGCACTGTGCACACAAAACTTTTCATTTTAGCACAACCAACAACGCCTCCCTCTTTATCAGCTTAATGGGATAAACCCTCTTATCAGTTTATAGGGATCATTTATAAATTACGATTATTCCCATATATCTCAAATTCTCATGCCCTTCCATTTAAAAAATGACATTTAGGGGAAAAAAACATTTCAAAATTTTCCAATACCTTTTACCCTTTTTTGAGATAACGTCATTTTCGAACCGCCCCACATATACAAAAATATATTATAACCCTATTTTCCCTCCAAAGTTTATGGTTTCGTATGAAAATAATATTTTTTTTGCATTTCCTCTTCCTTCTCGGTCCCATATCGCGTGTGCTCTAGTCAACGTTTTCTCATAGATTATTCAACAGCCGGTGGGAAAAAAGAGTAAACTTGTTTCACCTCGTTTGCTCTGAGTAAACAACACTCGTGAAAATTATTACCCTAGTCATTACCATCCTCCCCGAGAAAAAAAATGGGTGGAGAATATCCTCCTCCAAAAAAACTCAAATATCATCCTTTTCTCTCCAGAGAGAAAAGTTTTTTTTGTGCTAAACTATTTGCAAAATAGAACTCACTCTTTATCCTCATCAAAAACATGGGAATAATAATCAATATTATTTTCTCCAAATGAATGAGGGGAAACTTTTCTCTGTTTTAGTCGGAAGAGACCACCCATCAAGAAGATACGTATTGATATGTCATCAAACTTGTTATTAGGAAAGAGGTATAAAACTCGAATAATTTATAATCGATTGGGAGGTTTTATATGGACCAAATATTGTCACCTAGTAAATGAACGATCCCTGGAGTGGTTATCTTTTCGAGGGGAAAAAACTAATTCATTAGTAATCACAAAATGTTTACACTTCTATGTCCACTTCATTGACAAAAGATAAAAGTAGCAGGGTTTTATATTCGTGTGTAAAATGAATGTATATATATGTGTGTGAGTGCGTCTGTCAACTTGGGTGGTCCAGAGAGAGTTCTTTTTCTTCTAGAAAGAAAATAAAGTTTGTCCAGGTCATATAACCAATCACGACAGGGATGACTGCTAGCGTGGAAATAATAGGCTCTAAGGAAATAAAAATGTGAGACGTGTTGAGCTCTCAAGTTGTATATGTGCACACGCCCTTTATCTATAAACCATTCGTGAGGCAAAGGTCGCATTAAAGGTTAATACGATCTGGTATAATATCCGTCTTTTAATAAGGCTAATAAAAAAGTCTATCCTTTTCTCTCTCTCTGATAGATTCATTATGAAGAGGAGAACGAGGGAAGTCAACCGAATAAATAGGAAAGCGGAGAGAGAAAATTTTACAAATTTTGGGAGCTTTGAAAAACTCGGGAAGAGAAAAAAAGATTTAAAAAGGAAAACCCATTTTCACTGAAAAGAAAATATATAAAAGTTTAGAGTTTCGGTGAAATTTTGTATTTTTGCTGGGAGAAAGTTAAGTGAAAATTTTTCTGCGAATACGGAAGCTTGTAAGATTTTCCATCCCTGCTTTCCCCATATTCTTATCCAGCCATCCATCTTTTCCCTTTCAGCTTCACATTTTCACTCACTTTCTCTCCCTTATTTTTCCCCTTGCTTTCCTTAACCAG
>JAHZNA010004915.1:0-19373 GCA_027743935.1 Sinodicranocentrus sp. ZH6 | reverse complement strand
CTGATAGGCCGGGAATTTTCCTGGAATCCTCCAGAAATCTCCCCTATTGAGATATTTTGTGGAAAGTTTTTTTACAGCCCAAGTTTCATTCCACGAACTCCAGCTCTAAAAATAAAAAGAGCCATGTTGCAAGCTGAACTGGAAAGTAGATATTTGCAGCTAATTCATCTACTTGGCTATTCCGTATTCCAAACATAAACTTTTTCTTAATATGATATCGTCGTATACTGCACGTGTACAGCATCCCACAATAGTTATTTTTCATATTACTTTTCCCATTTAAGATATTTGAGACGGGAAAACATTTTTGTTTGTCCTCTGAAACAAGAAACTTTTTCCCTAAATATCGGTACAAATGACAGAATATTACGACTTCGTTTATCATGCTCAAGCGGAAAAGCAAGTTTTGTGGAAGTTGCACAAACTCGTGTCCTCGCGTGTAAAAAAACAGACACACGACTTCACCGCGCCTTCTCACAAAAAAACTCATTTTCTGTCTATCCACATAAAAAGCATTTCCTTTGATCTTGAACGTGATTCTTGCTTCCTTCAGATATCCAATCTTTTGACTGGCATATTACAACTCTAATTTCAGCTTGGTGCATGTACCGTTACTATTACACAGTGATTTTGCGGGAGCGGCAATACCATCAACGTAATTTGAGTGGTTGTCTATATTATTATTGAACTGCACTCTGCACTTCTGACTGTACGCTTTTCCACGATTACGCCAAGCTAGCTGCTCACATGACCAAATCAGGTTGGTCTAGATAGAATGATATTATTGCACATTTATTTTTCCTAAATGATCCATTTCATGTGGAACAAAGTTGTTGAGGAAGTGTAATCGAATCAAGATTGTAGGCTAGGCACATTTATTGTATAGCATGACGATGCACAAGTGTGTACAACGTGATGTTTCGTCATGTCGGCAGTCGACATTGCAGAAAAACTGCAACAAATTCCGTACTCAGTTATTAAATAAAGCAGAGGCAGAACTAGCACGTAACGTTGTTTGACACAAAAGAAGACACATTTTGGCAATGTCATCGTCGCTCTTTGCTCTGCATGACTTATAAAAATGTGTGTTTTATTGATGAATCTCCCAAAGGACGTGCTTGAGTTAGACTCAAAGCAAGTGAAAGGATACCAGCTATAGCTTATACTCTCTTATACGTATTTCAATAAAAATGTATGTCAATAGCATTAGCTTGCAAATATGATTTGAAATTAATCAGATTTTTGATTGCACTCCTCAATAGGAAAATATTTAATCTCAGCTTAACTATATAAATATAAATAAAATATAATACTTGCATTCCCGTTCTGTTTACACGAAAAAATACCCAACGCACCTTCCGAAATGAAAAAGTTGTCCCGCAATCTAGTAAATATTCATGCTGGTTCAACTATTTTCGTGGGTATGTCGATCTGAATATTTAAACAAGGTTGATGTCTCAACGAAAAATATTTTATATTGATTGGCAAACACATTTGTACTGATTACATACAAATATACATACCTACACACAGGCTATAATATGAAATTGACAACGTTTTATGATTAAAGAACAAATTCTTTTTTCTGGTTATTTTACTCTTCTCCATGAAGTCTTTCTGTTGTAGTGCCATATGTCATGCATAATATATAAGCCTATCTGACAAAAACAGCCATAAACGTGAGTGGAGGAGAAATTCCAAAAAAAGAGAAAGCAAGGTCCCAACCTTCACCTTTCTATTTTAATATAAATTCCAGCCAACCTCGCCGTCAGCTAAAGTATAAACATTAGACTGAAGGGAAAACTCCAAAGTTTATTCAGTTGATCCAACCATGAAATGCAATTTTTTTTAGCTGAGTTACATGCAACAACACAACTTAATGATCCCCCTTTACGACACGATTTTCTCGCTCTTTTCCCAAGCCCAACTTTCTTTCCACCTCTCTCTTGAGACTCGTATGTAGTAAAGGTATATTTGGAAATTGGAACTAAATTTTTTATGCTACTGAATTATTGATCCTCATCCACTTTTTCTTTCTGAGCTTTCCATTATGCAAAAAAATCTTCTAAGCTGAGCTATTTTTTTTCGACGAGAATAACTTTTTGTAGAGTGTATGTCATTGAAGAAAGTTGTCAGACACACTTATCCAAACCAGAAATTGAAGAGTGCGTCTTGAGCATTTGTCTCCTTGGAATAAAAATGAACGTAGATAGAAAGAGAGAAAACTAGTCTTAGTAAATGTCTTTCTGGATCAAGCTATACTTCCCGTGCAAAAAGCTTTTTTTCTTCTCGCTAATTGTCCCAAATTACCAGTCCATTTATGATTATTGAAATTGAAAGGAAAGCCAGATTACTCGTGCATGTGGGCTCGCCATCACCATCAGAGAGAATTTCCTCTCTTTTGGCTCGTGTAGTATTTCTTCTTTTTTCTCCAGTTGCTGGTTAAATAAAGTATGATTTGAAGTGCAAATGTGAAAGGCATGTTAACATACGGGCTCCCCGAGTACATTTATAAATGATCTTGTATTGCTTATAGAGAGTAAGGGGAGGGGATGAAGATATAAAAAAAGAAAAGTAAGTGGGGAATCTACTTACCATGATTACTAGTCTTGACATTGCTCCCAGCACTGGAATTGGTCTGTCCAGTAGTAGTCTTTTGAGCAGAAGACGACGTAGAAGTCGACGTAATGACAGGAGCCAGACTCGCAATATTGGCTGACACTAAGGAAGAATGCTTATCCAGGGTAGAAGGAGCGGCACCACCAGCACTTGCACTGTTTCTCAGTCCATTAGCAGCCGTCGAAGCTGGGGCTGTGGTTGTAGTGGGATTATTAGTGGAAACGGGAGCAGTTGCAGATGGCAAAGAAAGTGCTGCATTCGTGCTGCTACTGAGGGAAGCCAGAACCTTTGCAAACTAGATTGAGCCGGCAGAGTGAACGACATTCCAGGAAGGAGAGCTGCTATTACATTGTTGCTGTCCTTTCTAATCTGAATCTTTTGAGTTGGTTTCGGCATCGGAAGACTCCCAGGTGGTTGCACTGAGCGCTTTGTTCTCCCAATTGTACCCGATTTTGAAATGATCAGCCCATTACTCTGTTCAATTAGGATCGTTGAGTTCTCTTGAAGATGCCGGCTGCCACTGCTTCCGGTGCTGCTGCTTCGATGAGATTTGTGATGACTCGAGCTATGATGATGATGTGAATGATGGTGATGATGAGAATGGGAATGCTGGTGGTGCTTTACACTTCGACCGAGGGTCGTTATAGCAGACACGACCCCTCCACATCCAGTTGACCCCGTGGAAGCAGTACCTCCTGACTCTACTGATGGAGGTCCGCTACTGTTCCCACCAGTGTGAACACCACCTGACGATGGAGCAGGCAGATGATGCTGTTGCTGATGAAGGGACCCTTGGGAGAGATGATGGTTGTGAGCGTTTTGGTGAAGTTGATAGTGGTCAAAATGTTCAAAGTGTTGGTGTGGATAGGGCGGGCATGTCAAACACATGGAGAAAGGGAAAGGTCCCCCTCCGTTAATAATCGGTGGAGCTGGAGATCTCAACATTGCTACGTCGACTGTCGGCGACCGGACGTGAAGGTGATCTGCGTTCTTTAACTCTTGCTTCGCGTCCAGCACACTTTCTGACTTAACATAGAACGCTTTGGTCTCCTCCAACAGTTCTACAGCACTTTTCCGCTTTCCTGGATAAAAATAAAGAAAAGAGAAAACGTAAGGATTTTTTTATTTTCACAGAATCTACAAGTTCTCGCTACGGAGATAGAAACAAGTAGTTATTTTTGTATTTCTTCCTATTCACTAAACGAGTTATACATTTGAAGTATTGGGAGAGAATATACGAAAAATCGTAAGCTCGTGCAAGAAACGTGTATCTAGATCGGTAATAGAGTCCACCACATGACTCCATGCGAGGAAGGAGGAAGACTAAGAGAAGAAAAGCAGAATGCTCTGCTCCTCTCTCATCCTTTCTCGACTGCTGCACACACTCGCAGATCTTACCATATAGCCCCAATACACAGCGCTTGCCAGGAAGTTCGCGTATTTCAAGGAACTCCGACTTAACAGGGACGAAAGTAAACTTGAGCGATAATAATGGAAAAGGATCGTGTAAAACGAAAGCACACACACATTCTGAGAAAAAAGTGGGGAAAGTATGTGCAGGACAAAACTCTGTATAAATACAGTGCACAAGAGTAGAGCAGTTTGAAAAAATCGTTTTCTCTCAAAACCATAAAGCCAAAGCAAAACTGAGTACGGAAAAGGAGAAAGTCTACATTATTACTGAAGGCTTTTGCACAAATAGTGTAAGTGAAAGGAGAAAGTGAAAATTTTCTACGTTCATCTATGCATATAATTCTTGAGGGAAAGCAAGGACCGTGTATAATACGAACTATCTTGGACCACCATTGATTACATATGACTCCCTCTCGGCCTTGGTAGGGAATACCTCCATTTGAAAAAAATCCTACCTTTGACTGCCCTCTCCTTTTCCCTTCTGTTCACAAATTTTTTCTAGGCTATGATGGGAAATAATAAAAAGGAGTTTTGTACAATGTCCCGAGTAGTCTATTTCTCCTAAATTCTCTTTTACCAGCGGCATACTTGCCAACTTTCTCTACACACATGTGCATAATGTGTAAAGTGTTTGCTACACGATACCTATTTGTCTGGAGAAGACTAGGAGAAAAAGAAGAAAACTAGTTTGCTTGTGTCTGGAGGGAACTCGGCGTGTGTGTACACACACGCTTAGCGTACTTTTCATAAAAAAGTATTGAATACATTTTCGTTTTTTTCCTCCACGGATACGGAATATATTAGGAAAATCATGACAGTTATATATCCATGAATAATGTTATTCTTCCCGTTCTCCTTCTCATTGTCAGTTCAATTCCAAACAATTTTCTTCTCTTTGAAACCCAATCCCGAAGAAATGAGTGTATTCTGGTGGTACACAAAGGAGAGATTCAAAAGTGAAAGGGTATATGGGAGAAATGATGCAATGCAATAATATCGTTTTTTCTTACAAGAGAAAACCTTTCTAGTGGAAAAAAGGCGAGAGGGAATAGTAGAAATATCATGTTTCTATTTTCCCTCTCTTTTGAAAGCTTTATACTGTTGTTTGGACGCTCTACTGATTTTCCCTAGGTTTTCATCAACTCTCTTACTCAAGTCCTCCTCGTGTCCGACATTCTTTTTTCTTCTCAAAGCATTTTCTCAGCTGTCTCCTTGTCATAAGATATCATTTCCTGTTTCCATTTTGCAAACATTCCAAGAAAAAAGGAGCACGAGGATGAAAACAACCAGACTACATGGTTGGAGAAATATGTCCCTATAATTCACTGTGTTCACAATATTTTCCTAAACGGAATCTGGAGATAAATGTGTACAACGTGAAAGGAAAGAAATGATGTATATTTATAGCTATCTATATCTGTTTCATCGTATTTTCTCCTTCGTCTTCTTTTCTTCCCATCCCTCTGTAACATCCTCTCCAACTGCCGGTTTATTTCACAACAGTATTTCATTGATGACAGACACTAATGACCTTGGTTAATGTGCATTGGGATAGATAAATTATCATTCTTTGAGAGGATGAAATATTGGCACAGAGAGTGGTACTCTGCAAACATGTGTATGGTTGCAGAAAAGAATGTTTTTCCTCTTAAAAGAAAATTCCTTACAAGGTGGCTTCTATTTATAGATCAGCAAGCGATAAAAAATTTAGTCCTTTGACAATGTGAAATGGAATGGTTTGTAATTTTCTTGAGAATTTGCTATATTAAAAATCTGATCTGCCCTTGAAATACTTTTCTGGTGAATTCCCCACCAAAATATTTGGGTTTTGTGAGGACAAAAATGAAATTCTTTTTTACAAATTTCCATACACAAGAACAAGAGCCCTTGTGGCGCACCTGTGAGCTAGAATGTGTGCACGAAGAAATAAATTCTTTTGTTATTGTGATAAGTGTAAAAAGTTTGAGAATAAAGTCAATCATGAAACAACCAAGCTTCTTCAACTTGGTTAGCAAATCACAGCCTGAAACTTAATTAGAGCTCTTTATTTGCTCAACTAGAAAAAGGTTTCATCTTTCATGGATTACTTGCTCTCTCATGCAGAGATTATTGCGTGGAATGTGTAGTCATCAGGAGTTTTTATGTGAGAGACTGGATAATTACAAAAGCTTGTCGTATTTTTACCCAGCTTGTAGCCCCACCAGACAGATCTAATTATCCCAAGTTGATTTGCGTCGTGGTGTAATAAGCTCACCATACCATATTGTGTAACTACAACTGCCAGCAATACATAGCCAACTTTAATTATACCTTGAGTAAAAGTAAGCCATACAGGGTTGGGAATTGGATCGTTTTCATTCATTTATTCAACCCATCTACGTTTTTTCTCCTGTTTGTGTCTACATGTCTCCGTGAAAGTTCCAGAGTCAGCGGAATGAGTGGAGGAAATGGAGAAAATGCTATTTGCATCTCAAAGGCTAAAGCTATTCTCCAAATTCCCAAATGCTTCTAGTATGCGGTCTAGGTACTTGAGTTAAGAGTGAGATGTGAAATTATCCTAGTCCTGAGTGATGAGGAAAACGCAATATGTTCCAGAAGAGAGGCAAGGTAAACATTGCTCCACTTTCTCAGCTAATTATTATATATATCCCACTAGCCACCACAAAACTTCTGGTTTCTACACGGATTTATCCTTTCCGTCATCATATTTATCGGAGAATCTACCATAAGAGATTTACATTCGATCAAGCGTGAAATCGACGATCAAATTACCTGCACGCAGAAAACGACATGATTCATCCTATTCAAAACGGGTAAGTATATCAATGACGCATTCACTTTGAAAAACGGTATACTCTCATAGGCCCGTTAGCGTATGTGCTTTATATAGTCAAATCCGTAAACTTATAACCAGTATTCCTACCCACCTCAAAATCTCTACTTGATCCTACATATAACTATAAAGAGAGTGGATAGTTGAGTGGTTTACGTAAGAGAAGGAGTCATGTTGACACACAAGGATTTTGTGCAGAAGGAAGTTTCAACTTTTTTAGTGAAGGTGCAGTCTATCGCTAATGCAATAGCCAAAAACTGCACACGTTGCAGGTCCATTTTTACAGGGATATTTCCTATTCTCTTCTGCTGAAAAAGGACTGGACTCTGTCCAAAAACGTACTCTGAGAAACAATGCATTGTAGATTTCTTTCTACTTGAAATTCTTGGCGAGCACAGGTCCTCATTGTTATTTGAATTAGGTGCATACTAAAAATGTCGCTGAATGTGGTAACAGTAGCAGTTTCCTTTTCTTATTCAAAGAGGGGTACTCACAGTAATGAACAGACATTTTCTTTTATCTTCTCTAAAAACACAGAATTCTGTCAGTGTATCCACATTCTTTTGTTCAATAAATGCACTTTTCAGCTCGTATTTCATTGAAATCCAATAACTGTAGGAAAGCATGTAAATTCAAAATGCTTTTGGGTTTTAGTGTATATCAAAGAATTTACGTCATTATATTGGATTTTCGAGAATTTTTTTATCAACTGTTTAATGTTTGTCTAGTGGAATTGATCTAAATCAGGCATGACACGAGAACGATTGGAATTAAGGAGAGAAAGGATACGAGAAATCTTTTCTGATTTTACATCATACATCCTCCTCTTCCCATACAGATAAACTTTTTGCCGAATAGCCCAGTAAATTTGGGTCGTTGAGCAAACATTATTTTCCCATTTTAGTTGAAATTGTTAAATCACTAAACGACTTCACAATCTTTACAACCCTTGATAAATGGTAAAGGAGAAATAATGATGGAAGCGATAGAAGGGTACTGAGATTAAAACAAAACATGGTCTATAGCTGACTCGCGGTTTTCTGGGTGGCGGGTGGGATAGAGGTGAAATGGGAATTTGATGTAAAATAAAAAACCAAATGTGTGCTAGATATACATTTCATAGCGTGATGTTATACCCTTCCTTCACTCCCTTTTACGAGCCACTTGAAGGAAACAAAAAACTGGAAGATATTCCGCGAAAATGTGCCATACACAGCTTCACTCCAGCTGCTGCTGCTACACACTCCGCTTGATAAACTCTATAAAGCAAAGTAGGCTGTGTCGTCTCGTATCGTATGCAGTGCATGTGTGTGAAGCAGTTTACTTACAGAGAGACGGAAAAAATTTATACACCAGTTTGACTTGCCTTGCTGACACTGAAGAGGAAAACTGTTATTGTAGGAGATATATAATCCCCGACGAAAAGCACAAGTCGACCCTTTTCCGTGATTCCTTCCAGTTCCAGTGGTACTGCCACCAATACCATTACCACGGTGTGCATTTGGAGCAGGAGTGTTTATCGTGGTGCTAGTATCATTTGACAACAGTTGTTCCTGGAGCTTAGTTGACTTCAAGGTCTCATCTCTCCAAGCTCCTTCACTATCTAGAGAGTCTACTAGCGTTCTTACCATCATCATCCTCCTCCCTGTAACTGCATTGTTTTTTAGAGAAGACGACTCGACTGATAGCAATGGAGCAGACTGCTGGAGCTGGAGTCGGCTCTTCTGCTCGGGGTATGATTCAGTGAGCATTTCTCACATTCACATTGTAATTCCAAAACGAGAAGAAACCCAACAACAAAACACTGTGCCAGCGCCATACCACGAGCAGACTATTTTGCTTTTTATATGCAATGCATAATATTACACTAGGCTGGATTCTTTTTTCACAAGAGTACATCAACAGCATCGCACTGGAATGAGTAGATACTGGAGTAAGCCCTTTTTTAAAAAAAGCTTATCTTTCTTTTTCCACTGTGATTTCACACTGCGTGCTGCTATCCCACAATTTCTAAATGTGTGTCCGCTCTCCTTCTTTTCTATCCGTTGTGTTATTACTTTCAATGTTATTTTCCCTGTCTCTTTGCTAGAAATGGAAAGTCAAATTCAGAACAAATCCCTAAAATTCCACTCAGATCACGACTGCAGTGTTTTGGGTTACAATCCAGTCATCACACTTTTTTTTCTATTCCTACTTTTGCCATATCATTTCAATGCCCTGAGCACGCCTAGCTTGTTGTGTTGTGTATACTTTTTTTACTTATACAATTTCACCAAACAACTGCCTTGCCGATTTAAGCTGTCTTGTTTATAGTAAAGAAAAATGTTTTATCGTCTCGATTCACTCCTATCTTGTAGACTCTCGCATCACAAATTCCATGCAAAAGTGGTTTGCTAATACGTTTACTCGCATGCAACTCGAGGGGGAGGAAAAACTGCATTTTCATATGTAATTTCTATGCATGCAGTTATGCTCTCGTCGTAAAAAAAAGTAAGATGATATAGCTTGCAATGTATAGCAAAAACGTGTGTATCTCTTTAAAAATCAAATCTCACAAAATCCTTTCGTAAATTATGAGAGATTCTCCTTTCCCCCATTTTTCTCAAGTCCTTTTTACAACTTTTTTTTCAAGTTTGCCGCCACCCCGTCTTATTTGAAAACTTTTTTCTGCTCCATCCCTGTTCACATAATATTTCATATATCTCGATGTTTCTCACTTAGCTACAAGGATTTCTCATACAGTTGCCTATTTTTTGCTGAACAAGGTAAACTGTGTAGTTTTTTTGTCCTCAGTTCCTCACCACAACATAAATCATCTCTTTAGCGAGAGGATTCTTTTAAATGGAAACTTTTAAAGGAATCTATCTACTTCACAAAATACAAGTCAAGAATACAAGAGATTTAACTAGATTCAAATTTCTTGGCAAGGTTAAAACACGCGGCCAATTTGAATTCTGGTTTGAGAGATTGATGACAATTTTTCGAGGAAAAAAAATGATAAACTTGTCTTTCAGCTTAACATGGGTCAACAAAACACTTACAAGTTTTCAACACTCTTCCACACAGTTGGAGCTGTCTTGAATAGAAATGATGTCTTTTGAAAAATGAAACAACAACAACTGAAGAAAAAACACCCGTAGTAACCGAACTTTACCCGTACGATTCACCCGCACAATTTGAAATCCACCTGAGTTTAAACCCATATTCCTTGACATAAGCTCAAAACTTGAAAATAAACAGATAAGCTAGTAGTACAAAAGATTTAAGGCTTGTTGAAAACATCCAATTACATGAGAATGTGACATGATTAGTGTAACTGCCGAGTTGCGACTAACGCAAGCAAACCTACTTCCCAGAGTAAATACAAATAAAATCCACACTGTCAACAATGCCGTGTTATCCAGGACGCAGCTGAAATTTTAAGTTAGTATCAAATCATGCATTAGCATTGCACTACATTGCATATTATTGTATGCGTAAAGAATACTATACCATTCATACCTGAACTACGGCTGCCTGCAGTTGTACACATTAATATTCACATTTACCACATCTGAACCTGCACTGTAGATACTATAATACTGCTGTAGATGTGTGTAAGTGTAGATCTTATCGTTTTTAGTCAACACGGCTACATACAGGAAAAAAGTCTATCTATTACGAGCTGCAGCGAGAGGAACGGATGTGATGTGGAATAATGATAATCCCCAACAAAAGATATGAATTTTGCAGGAATCATAATATTCGATTGTAATCCTTTCTTGCAGGTACGCAACAGACAAACAGTACAGATGTGGTTTTAACTGATGATTCATCGTTATGCTCCGGCTGACATAAAACGTAGTTTGCTGAGTAAAACGTGGATTGCGGGATAGCTACAGTTTCGTTGGTTAGCTTCATCAAGTTATTATCATTACGAATTTACTCTGCAAATCCACCTGCTTCACTAACGCTCCAGAGTGAGAAGTGCAAATATTCAGAAAAAATATGTGGAAACACTAAAAGCAAAAACCACTCTGCTGTTATGATCTGCTCAAAAGAGCAGCTTAAAGGAATTTTGTTTATGTGAGTATGATTTTGTGTGGTTAAAAAGCTACCTAAAACTCTATGAATTTACTTCTATAGCCTAAAGTATAAAAATATTTTGAAGTAAACAGAGTGAAAACTGAAAGAGAAAGAAGCGGTCTTTTCTCCCTAACAGTCGGCTTTTATAGTAAAGCTGGCTTCATTTCTTGGAATTGGCAAATGAACTGGACAAAGTGGAGTGGCTTTTGTCATACACTTCAATATTGATTCTGTATACACAACGCGCTGTAGTGTAATGCTGTTTTGCTAAAACCCATATTCACTTCAAGTTACAGGGAAAGCATATACCTGCTGCTGTCATGTCATTTCGCTTCCGCATGTTTGGAAAAGTAGCCAAATTGTCGATTTACGAACGTGCTCCTGATAATAATACGCTTTATGCTGTAGAAGTAAATGCACGTTGTTACTCTTACTTTATACGACAAGGTATTGCACACTCACTTATCATGAAACTTGTTGGTGAGCGCGGAATTCCGAGAAAATTGAAAGTAGGCTTCTCCAGAAGTTTGCATGACGTATTAATCCTGCTCGTCGAAATACCGGGAAAAGCTTAGTAAAAGGTAAACACTGCCTACTCTTTCCTTTGTCCAAAATATGCCATTTCATAAATAAGTAAACGCGCTTAGCTGGAAATGAAAGGAAGCGTCGATAGGAAGGGAAATAGGTTTGGACAATAAAGCCTTTTTCCTCCTAATTTTGTTACCTGTTTATGACATCACGATTTGAGGTTGAAAACCATTACGAGGTTTAAAACGGAGCGTCGCGATTTTTCTTTTATTAGCACAAGTACACCCATTGCTGACAATGTGTAGATGGCTATGTAGATTTCGAAGAAAATTTACACAAGCACGAAGCAAAACACCATCAATTTTGTGAGGCAAGTAGATAGGTAGATATGTAGATGTAGGCATATGTGCGTATTATTTGCAAGGACTGCTAATTCCCAAGTATTCATGCACATTCCCCATTTCCTTCCATCACTCTCATGCCAATTTCTTCCGTTCGTTTTTGTAGGCTCATGAATAGTGAATTGAGTTCTTGGAACTGAGCTCAAAGCTGCTCAAAAGGAATATGACTAACGGGTAGTTTCCATTTTCCCTATGGCCTATGCATGACAGACATAATGTAAAACGTTTATTCTGTGTAATACATTATAACTTTTCCATTACTTAATGGAGAAAGTCTTAGCAAGACATAAAGCTACCTGTGTATCACTCTATCTTCTTTTCAGTGGAATACAATTCCTGGTATTTTCTAAAACCTACAATATTCATTTATTCTATCACACGAAGAGTGAAAGTCAGCTTGGGAGGAACCAGTTATTACATTTATTGTGTTCCTTTCACAAAAAGACATAAACTATAAGAGAAGGTGGTATCCTTCACTTCTTTTGATGCTTCGTTGGACATTGTAATGGAAAATTTACGTTTAGTCTTGGAATCCTGGCTCCTCAAATGATAAATCGGTAATGAGTTCTGGCGCCGGGTGTTATTTCATCTAAATTTTCGGAGAACACTTCCCTTTCATATCACTCCAAGGTGAGCGGAATATTAAATACAAAACAAACACTTCAGAGAATTCCCCTTAATTTAATATTCACCACCTGAGAATCGGTCATAGTCGGCGGGATAGTAATTTATATCTTGTTGATATGATTGGAGTGACGATTACCTCCTGTTTAAGAGAAAAATGTCCCCTTTCCCTGTTAAAAAGAAGGAATTGGCATTTTCAATGGAATATAATAATACGCAATTTCAGATAAAGGGAAACGAAAGCAATACTAGTATTTACCACTCCTACCTTTTCACTACAAGTCAAATGTCCTTTGATTGACTCATAAAGCCAGCAAACAACTCCTTTATAGTAGACATGATTGACTGCGGACAACCGCAAACCGAACAATGCTAAAGTAAATTACTTTGCCTTGTACAAAATTGTCTTCACTTTTGTGCAATAAACTATTTTTTAGATAGAACGGCCTTCCCCGATGAATGAAATAAGGATAGAGTAAACAAGCAGAGATGTTGTTATTATGCACTTGTCAACATGTATACCACACGTGGTAAACTCGATTGGATGGGGAAAACCACAAAGGCTATTTGTCAACTGCCAGTTTGATAATTGCACTAGAAATCTCTTTTCACGGACCATTGACTCCTCTCCCTATGAAAACAGAAATTGGTCAGTGTACGATATTATCCTATTCTATATGGTTAACCCAATGATCTACTTTGTCTGCATGTGTGCATTTTTACAAAATTCGAATTTCATTTACTCACGAACACAAGTTTCAATTTTATTAAGCTTTGCCAAAAGAATGAGGAGGTATGGTTTAAAGTGTAAAAATGCATTTTTTCAGTCATCATATAGAGCGCATTGTCTTTTCAAGGAAAGAACTTAAGCTTAACGAGGATTTGAAAGTACCTGACTCATCTGTCATACAAAGTTGCATCTTGGTGAGATGATGATAATGTTTCTATTGTATAATGATGTGGTTCATTGACTCACTACATCAAAAATATAATGTCTTTCCTTGTCGACAACACACGTTTCGTATTGTATTCATTTGTGTAATTCATATTCCATCCGACGATCAATGAAGACATGCTCGAGCAGAGTGGGATTTTATAACATGGTGTGTTGTACATATACCGAGAACGCGAATGCACTTTATACTTTGTACTTTGTACGCGTGGTAAAATGGGGACGTTAGCCGCATGAAATAGAAAAGTCTAATTTTCTTCATGTGCAATGATGCATTAACAGAGATGTATGTACATACATTGAAGAACATTTGTTTGCTGTATGCTGTCATCAACTTTTCGTAATGATCTCTTCAGCTGAGAGTTGAGCCGATTTCCGATCCCATAAAAGCGAAATAATTATGTTGAGACGATGGGCGGCTCACCGAAATCTTGTCTTTGTCGGAGCGAGCAGAGATTCGAATTTTTGTCTATGATGAAATTCCCAGTAACCTATATCCTGGAGCTACGACGACAGCTTTTAATACAAAACTTATCAAATGGTAAATACAAAAACTTTCAAATAGACACGTCCCAAGCCTACACTCGACTGCACTGCATGCTAAATTCGATTGAAAAAAGCGAGCAAACATGAATTCATAGAAAAGCAGTATTAATTAGGTCACATCACGCCAGATCCGTAGAATATGGATGACAGGCGAAGTATTTTCGAAGCGTGATAAGCAATTTTGAAGTTTTGGAGTAAATTCATGTACACAGGAGTTGACAATGTTTACTTTAGCAAGTTTATTTATTTGCAGCATAAATGTAGCAGATGAGCAGTCATGAAAAGATTTAAATATTTTTTCTATCCGGCAAATCCAGCTGTGGACTGTTTTATATCCAAGTATGTAAATGTATGTCAGGGATGTACTCTACTTTTAATTTGCAATGCTGCATTTCTCTCTTATTTTGTAGTCGTAACTTGGGAGAAAAGTTTTTATGTCACAGAGTCAGGAATACTGCGTGAATCTTAAAGTAGTGCTGAAGGGTAGACAAGTGTAAAAAAGGTACGTGAGTTGGTTTGTAGTATGCACCTGTTTTTATGACCAGGCGTATAAACCGTCTCGAACTTCATACCAGATATATCTACGTTCTAAACTAGCTTGTCAAAATCCTTTTCATATTCTATTGTTGACTAGTGAGCGGAGAGAATGCAAGGAAGATCTTTGTGAGAGAAGTACAATATTTTCAGTTGTAATCTCACGATTTCCTCTTAAGTTCAGCAGGGAAAAGATGGTAGAAAAGTTTACACTCTCTCATAAAAAGTTTATTGCTCTCGCTTACCTTATATATGAATTCATAAGCATTCACTTTTTTTACGAAAATAAAGGATAGATAAGTATGCACATTTGTAATACACAATGCAAAAGATTATTCCAACTTTGGTCTCATTACAGAGAATTATAGATTTATTCTCAGAGAGTAACGCATATTTACTTGGGGAAAGCTGGTAAATCTCATATATACCTAAAAATCCCATTATGTCGACTGCACTTCAAACATTTCCTCTTTAATATTCTTCTTTTCGTAACTGTCACATTTATCTGGGATTGAACTTTACAATATATACAACGACAAGAATGTCCACTAGGTCAGTAAATGGAATAAATTCACTTTTCATAACTCCACT
This sequence comes from Sinodicranocentrus sp. ZH6, assembly GCA_027743935.1. Taxonomy (NCBI): domain Eukaryota; kingdom Metazoa; phylum Arthropoda; class Collembola; order Entomobryomorpha; family Entomobryidae; genus Sinodicranocentrus; species Sinodicranocentrus sp. ZH6. The sequence goes on along the minus strand of JAHZNA010004915.1, from coordinate 4,267 downwards.
TTCCATCTCACACTCCCCACCTCCTCCTACATTACACCCATTTATTTGGCATCCCTGTGCTCATTCATTCATTCCAAAACAAAAGAATGACAGGTGGGATGGAACATTACCGACATTTCGCACATCTCACAAGCCTTTTGTAATAAACTGAATGGAAATCGCCTAGCCCAAAATCCTCACTTGGTCATTAGTGAATCCATGCCACCACCATCGTTTAATATGCATCCTTCATTGTTCTCACAGTTTTAACACTTTTATAATCCTCTTGGTAATAAATCCCATTTTTCTACGTGAAAGCCACATGTTATCATACGCATTAGTCTATTATGTTTAAATGTTATAGTGCCGGTCGTGGCCACCATCAAGGGCTATGAATGAGAGAGTACTGCAGCCTCAGCTGTCTGTCGGCTATAAAAGGCTAGACTGCCTAAAAACTTCCCTTTCCATTTTACCACGATTGTCTCAGTGAAGCGACATATCAATCAAGGATAATGCTCATAGAACACTTGGTTTTGAGTTAAAACGCTAAATTCAGGCTAATGATAGCTGGTTGACGAAAAAGCTGAGCTGAAACCGAGTCTCAAATAATCTTACAGAAAGTCATCAATAATCATAATTGCACAACTGACAACGTCGTGTGTCTGCTTGCAGCTAGTTGTATGCTCCACCAATGGTAGTATGGTACAGAGTCATATTTTACTAGATAAGTACTCTTTTTTTCATATGAAGAGGTGTATTTGCCGAAAGATACGTAAAATGTTCATATAGGGGGCTAACGAGCGTTTAGCCTACTTTCTGCCACATCTGCGGACGATGTGGTGATGACGATCATCATCATCATCATCATCTTGATAATAATCATGAATGATCGTGCTCATTCACTTGTTGTGCGTTTACAATACTCCGTTTTAACGTAACTGTGATAAAAAGATTCACAATTTATTTGGGCATTCCCTTGCACAAAGCACAAATCAGCCAGGGCCATGAGTAACTTGTAAAGCTTTGTGAAGGACAATTAGTATTTAGTTAAATAACTGGATAAGAATTCGGTAGCCAACAAACAACCAAAATATTTACAGTACGTATTCACAGTGTACGTGAAGTATAAAAATAAATACGTTTATTGTAATCATGAGAAAATCCTTTGAATGCAAGCAGCCAGTCGCGTTAGCCCTTGAAACCTACTAAACCGGCCATTCAAAACAAATCTGATCTATACAAGATTACCGACCTATGAAAAGCAAAAGAATTTGTAATGATTAGAGTTACTAAGACTAAAAATAGCTAAATAACAGATTTACTGAAATTTTTAAGCAGATGACAGTCATTTGGTCAGAATTTCATGTCTTGAAGTCTTGATATTCTTGAATTGTTGACGTTTGTATGTAACATATATCTCAACAAATTTATATGGTATTCAGTTATTTTCTATTGTTACACTTGTACATTTAAAGGCTCTATCATACCGACTACCGACAAACATTAAGGTTGGTTTTGGGTAAAATGTGAAACGACCTATAATATATGAACATCTTCCAATTATGACTTTCTAACAACTCAGCGTTATTTTTAATATCATTCTCAATCCAAATTGGTTTATAATTTCAAACGTAGCAGAATTGACTAACAGGCTTTAAGCTAAAATAAGCTACAAACCGTTTCTTACTCCCATCATCGTTTTTTTACGCTGTCAGTGTCACAGTAAGCGGGCTGTCTCTCTTGTTGCCCAAGAATTTACATATGTGATTTACATTTTCTTTTGCTAGTGCACTAACTCATCTTATAAAAATTATGAGCCCACTCACTGTACATTTTTATTCTTTTGAATGATACCTTCAGTATGCCGACGAGGTTTGTCCTCACTTTGTATTCTACCCGTTGCTCACTCTTTTATATAAATTTTATCTTCAACAGACATTCAAAAAGTGTCCCTACTATTCTTCGTGGTATAAACGGAGCGATGGTGAAAAACGCGTGTGCATGAAGTTCAAACAGCGCTAAGAGAAAAAAAGACAGCGACCTGTGTACCAAATCCTTTAATACAACTAACATTCAAAAAATATGTTAATGTATGATAGAGCGTATATAGGTCCATTAGGATAGCTCCCTGCGTCAATTATTCTATACATTATAGAACGGCATTATCGCTCGTAAGCACATCGATTTTACTTTGCATCCAAATTACTTTTTTTTACGCTCCATTGAACTTTAATGAATTTCTGACGTCTTTCTGCGCACATGATGAAAAAATTAGTATCGTTCAATTTACCTTTATGCTTGACTCCTCGCTCTGGCTAACAAAAAGGAATGCTGAGTGAGCATTGCCAAAATTATACTTAATACAGCAGGCTCATTTCCTTGGCAGGAATTAAGATCAGGCTCAAACCACTCAAGTCTCTTGTAATGAATTTGGACTTAAGGTTCTGGCAATTTGAGTCTTGAGATTGACAGCTGGAAGATTAGCATAGTCAGGTCATCAAGTGTTTGGACCAATATTGAATCAAATCTTCCCAGAAAGTGTAATCAAGTGAGAGAGTGGGCAAATGGGGTCATGTGTGGTGGTTTTGTGAAAAGTCACTATGTATCCTTCGCACTTTAATGGATTTCACATGTGAATCCCTCTGCCAACCAACATTCTCTTTCTTACGGCTGTCTTCACGCATCAACTTGAATTTGCAGAGGGATGAACCCAAATTAACATGCGTATATGACTTTACTCGTTCAAGCTTCAAATCGCAATTATCGTCACTATCAACATTTTAATACATCATATTTGTGCGTCAACATTAGCTGCTACTCCAACGCCAAAAAACAATGAGTTATCATCTCACACATATGATTACGTCGGCCTACTCGTTGTCAAATTTACAATTTTCGAAGTCGGTGAGTTAATCAAGAAAGGTTTTTTAACTTTCCAATTAATGTTTTGTATAAAAACCAAGAGACAATCTTTGTCAAGTCTCTAACTCACTTTCTGCATTGCTTATAAGCAAAAAAAGTTTGTATGACCAATCAGATCAATCCTCTATGTAGAATCCGCTCATGAATGAGCATGAATGAACCTAAGGCTTTTTCCTTCTTCCCCAAATGTGCAACTCACACTACATTTTTTGTGCATGTAACAACTTGTTCCTATTTAGTAGTTGTATTGTTACACCTTTTTTATATAGAAATCGTTGAACTTGCTTCACCAACTTTTACAAAAGAGCAAGTTGATTATTTGAATGAAACCTGCTCATGTTTTTTTGCTTGTTAAATAAGCCTGTGGGTGGATTGGATGGATGAAGTACGCATAATATTGTGGGCTAAAGGTATTGTATATTTATGTGATGGATATTGATGCTGTATGGAGGATAAGGCTTCACACGAGTAATAGTTATCCACCTAAAAGGTATTTTACCAGCAGAGGAAGCTCGTCGTGTGTGCATTATGCTCAGTTCTAGGGAAAAAAATTTTCCTCAGCTGTGGTTAAAAAAATAACAATTGTATATCTTACAACTAGATGGGATTTTATATGAATATCTCGTATAGGAGCATAACGTGTCAAAAGTAGATTGACGAGGACTGGATTGACTAGAGAGACGAGAAACAAAACAAGAAAATATGCTGCGTACGCTTACCCACAGAGCTCAACTTGATGTTCTCCCATACTTCTTCCTTTCACACTCAATGGAAGAAAGTGGATGGATCAGTTGGATATGTAAGTATGTGTGTGTGACTATTCAGTTGTACCACTTCATCTTCATATTTCAGAAAAGAAGAGACAGAAGAATGCGAAAAAAACATCATTTGGGCAGGGATAGGGGAAGACAGGGCAAGCAAATCACGACTAGAGTGACATGCTAACTTGGAAACTTTTCGAACTGACAAAATCTCATCAAAATATTCGAGCTTCAGATACGAGGAAAAAACAAAACAAGCAAGTTTAGTTTTTTATTTACTACAAGTCGACGGACTGTCTATGGTCCATCATTTTATCAACGTTTCTCATCATCATCATCCCATATACTACAAATCTCTAAGGCGGTGCAGAATAAAGAGAGAGTTTTTTGTTTTCCTTACGACACATCTTATTACACGAGAAATAAAAATTTGAGAGGGAGGAGGAAATGCAGGCTTGGGAAGTCAATGTAACGTATTACACACTACATCTGGTAGACGGGAAAAACTCCTAATTTTTCTCTCTTCAACTTTTTTTTTCATTTCAATTTTATTAACTCCATCTGAGTGAGAGTTGTTGGGCTTTTGTTTCTAATGTTGCTTAAAG
>JAHZNA010004914.1:0-15308 GCA_027743935.1 Sinodicranocentrus sp. ZH6 | reverse complement strand
TGCTATGCTACTTATAATTAATTTTCTCGCATAGTTACACGGTGGAAATTAATTATTACATTTTCAGCTTATTCTATATCCTTTACTCACAACTAAGATCTAGATGCGCGGTCTGCGCAGTTTAATTTAGTAATTGTTATTGACGTTTCAAATAATCTGTTTCAGTTCCAATAAATCTGTACATTTTCAGGGCAAATCCTTTCTTCACAATTTACCGTACACCATACATGTCATCCAATCTAAGATGTATCCGGTTTATATCATCCTATTAGCTAAAGGTTTCTGTGGGAATGTTACTATATGGTTTTTCCCAACGATTTTCATTTTCCTCGGATCTTAAAACTTAACGTTTTTTTTTCTCATTTGTGCCAGAGAGATATGTCATGTCTTGTCATGTCGAATGTCAGATATAAGGTTTTTTCTCAGTTCAAACAAAGATTACAAAATTATTGCATCTTTAATTAAAGATAGATATTATCATCCTTGCTAGCTAACCCATACACTATTTTATGTCTGAGTAATCTACAATCTATAGATATGGTAGGTAAAAGAAGCAGACAAGATAGACTCAGTAAATTAAGCTATTTTAAATATCCTAAACGAGCTGCAAAACCCCCAAGTCCCAGAGAGAAAGCAAGTTTCGTACAAGTATTATTTGTATCATGGCTTCTACCTCTTCTAACGATTGGCTTGAAACGCGAAATAACAGAGACTGACTTATTCCCCACATTATTTGAAGATCAATCCGATCATATTGGAGACAAGCTGGAAATCCTTTGGGGTCGTCACGTGGAACTTTCCGCAGCCAAAAAGAAAAAACCGAGTCTTGTCAGACTTTTAATGAAAATTTACTCAAAAAAATTCGTTTACTTTGGGCTGTTCTCGTTGGCAGAAGAGACAATTTTCCGTATGATACAAGTCATTGCTATAGGATATGTTTTAGACTATTTTGAGGGGAACTACTTAACAACTTTGACCGGAACCTTGTTGTTTGGAGTTGGTATGTGGACTGTGGATACATATACATTAGAATCATGAAACGTAAAGATTTGGTTACTGATTTAATCCTTACACGATAGGGGGAATTTTACTTGGATCTATCTCCTTCCTGATCTCATTTCACTGGTCCATCTTTAACCTTCACCATACTTGCACACATATCCGACTAGGCTTGTCATCACTTGTTTATAGAAAAATTCTACATCTTAATCAAGCATCAATGGGAAGCTCAACTATTGGCCAAGTTGTCACAATGATGGCTTCTGATCTTCACCGATTTGATCGGAAGCATATTCACATCAACTACGTTTGGATTGCGCCTATACATCTAACAGTTGTCATTTACATTCTCTACTTTCACTACAACTTTGGAGTGACTTCTCTCACAGGATTAGGTGTACTTTTGTTGTTCACATTGATTCAGTACTTTATGGCGACAAAGTTTCTACATATGAGACAGAAACGCGTGGAATCTTCTGACTTAAGAATTCGAGCAGTGAGAAGCATAAATTTCAATATCTTTGACAGAAGGGACTAGTGAAGACATTTTACTATTTTTTCTATTCGTACTAATGATTTCTAGGTGGTGGAAATTATCAATGCGTTCTATACAATCAAACTTCACTGCTGGGAAAAGTTCTTTCATGATAAAGCAATGACGAATAGGAATGAAGAAATGAAGATTTTGAAAACAACTCTTTTTCTAAAGTTATTAAACACTGCTCTAGGGTTTGTTGTGACAAAGATGTCCGTATTTATGACTTTGGTCTTTGCTTTTCTTTTTGAACCACCGGGGTCTATTCACTCAAAGCGGGTGTTTGTGACATTGGTCCTTTACGAGCATGTACGAGTCAACTTCATGATCTTATTTCCGCACGCCATAAATGACATTGCGGAATTGTTGTGTTCGTGTCGGAGGATTAATCAGTTCCTTATGCTTGATGAACTTGAGCCTCAATTTCGCTCAAAAGATGAAATGGACAAAATTATTGGTAGTTCTGAACGTGTCCCATGTATCAAAGTAGAAAACTTGACATGTAAGTGGACCAAAGGGGATTTTTTTAAATTGCGAGATATTAATTTATCCATTGGAAAAGGGGAACTGGTGGTTGTAGTCGGGTACGCAGCGAGCTAGTTTTATTATTAATAAAGATACTAAAAAATGCTTAGAACTAATTTATAATATACATTTATGCATATAGTCCAGTAGCCTCAGGGAAATCTGCACTCATTGCGGCAGTTCTCGGAGAAATTCCTCCAGAAATTGGAAATGTTCTTGTCGTCGGTCGTGTGGCGTATGTACCACAGACGCCAGTATTGTTTCCAGGAAGCATCCGTCGTAATATAATATTTGGGCATGGAATTAATCAGAAATGGTACAAGGAAGTCGTTGAAATGTGTGGACTGGAAATAGAGTTTGAGAAATTTCCGAACGGGGATAAGTCGTTGACTGAAAGCACTCAAATGAGCACAGGTCAGCGAGCCAAGATATCTATTGCTCGTGCTGTATACGCCAACGCAGACGTATACGTACTGGACGATCCTTTACATTCAAGTATTTTCCAACTGACCTTAGTAATTTTATTTATATGACAAATCTAAATCTCGGTATACTTTTGATCCTTTTTCATGTCTTATAGTGGACGTAAAACACCATCGTTTAATACTGGACACAGTGATTATTGGAGCACTTAAAGACAAAGTAGTTTTTCTAGTAACTCATCAAATTCACTTTTTGGAAGAAGCCAACAACATAATTTTGATTAACGAAGGGCAAATCCATAGCTCTGGGACTTATGACGAACTTACCGCAGCTGGAATACGATTTTATCGTGAAATGGAAGATGAATACGATATCTATGATGATGAAGAGCCGTTACAGGAAGAAACTACAATTTTACTACAGGACATTGCTCCTGCTCTTGCCCAGTCAAACGAATTACGACGTCGTGGAAGCATTCATTTTGAAATGGATGTTGTGTCACACAGCTTAACAGTGTCGCAGGGCCAGGGCCCGGGTGTAGGAATAAGTCGCAGTACGATCGCAGTAAACTCTGAGGCACTAAAAAGAAGAAGTACAACCATTGATGATAAGGGTCAGGTCAGTCAGGTGGCTGAGGTGACCACCATGACTTTAATTGCTCAAGACGAAGGTGCGTATGACCAAGAAGATGCATTAGAAACCCCGAAGAAAATCAGCTTTGGTCTATATTACGAATTTTTGAGAGCTGGGAGTTCTCGTCGAATGCTGTGGTTACTTTTAGCAATTTGCATCACCTCCCAGACTTTATACACCATGACAGATATTTGGCTGGAGAACTGGGCCCATGAAGAAGAATTAAAGGCGGTACAACCGGCACAAACTCCGCAGAGTAACTTTGAGCGATTGGTTCACATAATAATTTATTCAGCCTTGGTCCTGCTCATTGTTGCGTTTTCGTTTGCAAAGAGCTTGCAGGTATTTCAAATCTGCATGCGCGCTTCTACCAAGATTTTTGAGAAACTTTTGAATGCAACAATTGAAGCAAGGATGTATGTTTTCGAGCGAACTTGTGCTGGGCATGCCATAAACCGTTTATCCAAAGATATGGCAATTATAGATGATCTTCTACCCCCAACTTTGCTCGAAGTTCTGGCAGTTATATTTGAAATTATTGGGGCGCTGTGTATTCTTGCGATTGCAAGTCCCTGGTTTATAATCCCATCAGCTTCATTCCTCTTTGCAATCCTTCTCGTTTATCGAATTTACCATTTAACAGCCGCTGATTTGAAACGAATTGAGGGCAACGCGAGGACCCCCGTCTATTCGCACATAAGCAAAACCTTACAAGGTGTTACAACAATCAGAGCATTTGGACAGGAGCAAGCATTTACGATGATTTTTGATCGATTGCAGGATAACCATACAGCAAGCTGGTAAATGTTACTTGATGGTCTAATTATAGTGCCAACATTTTTGTCAAATAATTAAATTTTAGTACATGCAAATGCAATTGATTTTTTGTGCGTGTATCAATAGGTATTTGTTTCTTGCTGCCCAATCATGGCTTGCTGTTATTATCGACGTTATCTCAGTGATTCTTATCGGATGTATCTCCATCTCATTCTTTTACATGGGGACTGATACCAATCCAGCTACGGTAGGTTTGGCTATTTCCAAAATGATTGAACTATCTATCCTGGTGCAGTTTGCGGTTGGCGAAATTTCAAACACAGAGACACAAATGATATCGGTGGAAAGGTATCCAAAAAATCGATGCCATATTACATCCATTTTTCCTTTCACCCAAGTCAATAATCTGACTAGAAGAATGCATAAAATTTGCCAATGTGATTCAATAGAGTACTAGAGTTTGCATTGCCAAATCAGCATGATCAATTTGAGACGTTTGAAGGTCCCCTACCTCCTGAAAATTGGCCATCTAAAGGGAAAATAGAAATGATCAATTTATATTTGAACCCTAATCGCAAACTTCGACGAGAATTAAAGCACATTAATTTGACAATTGAAGGCGGAGAAACAGTTGCGATTGTAGGAAAAGCAGGTACTTTCAGTAATCTGCATAACGGTTCCCAGGCAAATTCGTTTTGAAGATTGAGCATTTTACCCAATAAGACTTCTACTTTTGACAGGAAGTGGAAAAACAACGCTTTTGAATGCTCTGTTTCGAATATCTGAAGCTCAATCAGGTTGCGTTAAAATTGACGGCGTGAATATCAAAGAAATTGGCTTGCACAATTTGCGACAGAAAATTTCAATAATCCCACAAACCCCATGCATGTTTGCGGGTACCGTCAGGTAAGAAGATACATTTAGTTATTTTTTATTTTTATTTTGCTGAAAAATTGCTCCCTTTTATTTACCATACATGACTATTAACCAAGGACCTGACAAAGGTCTATTAAAACGTCAACCTACCCGCGTCGGTTCCTTGATAGAATTTAACCCAATTTAATTGGTATCGTTGTGCTTACATGTAAATGTACAATAAAGTTAATAGAGTTTTTAAAAAACATTATCAGACAGAACATCGATCCTCTAAATCAGTTTACTGATGAGCAGATTTGGAAGGCACTGGAGGAGTGTACAATGTACTATGCAATCAAACAATTAGAGGAAGGGTTATATTCGTCCGTAATAAGATCCTTTGTTGCGACGAACCAACCGCATGTCTGGACGGTTTATCTCAGATGGTTCTGATGAGCAAGCTGAAAGAGCATTTTGCTGATTGTACCGTGATTTTTGTTGCACATCGTATCAACACTATTCTCGACTTTGACAGAATTCTGGTCGTAGAGGATGGACAAATTGTAGATGAAGGGGAACCATTACAGCTTTTAACGCAGACCAAAGGAGCATTCCATGAGTTAGTTGCACATCTTGGAAAAAATAATTTTGATGATTTGGTGGAACTAGCCAAAGAGGCACAACGCAATAAAAAACAGAATAAACCATCAAAGCGAGGAAGTGTAATTGGTGGTCGGCGCAAATCAACAGTGGATAACATTATACCAAATCTACTTTCCCGTCGCCAGTAATTAAAATATTCGTGGTGTATTTATGTATAGCATTATAATTGCATCCAACCAACCAAAGTAACGTAACTGCACGGGAGCAGTGACTTTATTTGGCATTTTGTTCGTATGTTTCTGTGAGAAAACTCCTTGCGAAAACGAATAGCTTTTTTTAGTGTTTCAAAGTTTAAACGAATAGTATATTTAGGAATAATATTTTTCTAGCTTGTTAATAACTAAAAACGATCATGAAAATAAATTATGTAGAGAAGGAAAGGTGTATGTGCTTTAAAATACATTGTCATTGTCGTAGCATATGGTTCATAAAAGCTCAAGCCCGAAGTTACTATAAGGCAATTTTTCAACGCTCATACATTATTTTTCATTATTTAATGCATTTCCTTGTAAATGCAGTAAACTATGTAATTTTAAAAGCAATCACAACTGATCTAACAGTATCCTTAGCTGTACCTTTTGGATCGCAACTATAAAAAGTTCTTTCATCAAAATCGCACGGTGGCATTTCATTTATATATATATAGATATGAGTTTTTCTCTGCGGGTAAAGGGTGTGCAAGTTTACTAATGTCCTCTCGAATTCAATCGTTTGTTATAAGGTTCAGTTTTTCCTTCATAAACGCAATTTCATTTTCGTTGTCCCCAAACTACATAACATAACTTGCTTTTTTATGTACAACTAACTATAGTGTCATTCATGAATATATGCAGATAAATATATATAATTAAGTATTGCTTAGACCTTTTACGTTGCTTCGTCGAGCGAATTCATAACGAGGTTTATTTAAAAGAATTAAGACATCATTTTCTTTATTTTATGTACGCTTGTTGGTGACATGCTAAAGTTGGGTTTATGTGATAAAATCTTTATTATCTAGCAAGCCATATGTTAACAACTTTCAACTATCCGAAATCAGTAATCATCTAAGCATTCGCATTTCAATTTTTTTTATTCTTGTATTATAAGCTGTCACGTGCAGCGTTGATTTTAACTCTGATATACTCGTAGCAGAGATGATTGCGAGCACACAAATATATACTGGTTAGTTAGTTCAACCAGTGTCGTTATACAACTATGGTATTGCATTAAGGTTTTGTTGCATGTTGCAACTCATAATATACGTATATCTTCGTCTAACAATAAAAGCAAGAGAACCATATTATTTTCAAAAATGGGAAGCCACTTTTTGCAAAATTAGACATATAATTAATACATGCCGATTACTAAATGCAGATTACGGAATTACACAGTTTTTTTTACATATATTTGTTTTTTTTACTCAAATAATATGAGTGATTTAAGGCAAGAAAACAAACAAAATTTGTGTGTTAAGGGTCTAAACATAATATTGTGTATGTATGAGTATTCAAAACAGCAATAAATATTCTGAACTCAATATTACAAATATAACCACATGATGTGGTTCACATCATCATTTAGCGTATTTAGCTTACTTCGATATTTAAAGAAAAATGCATCCAAACATTTCACGACAACTTACTGACGTTACTGGGTTTTTATCCGCACCAACCAACTCATGATTACAGGTGCGATTGAAAAGAATTAAAATGTTCAAAATTCAGGTAGGAAAAAATCCATTGTGAATATTTGCGTCCTTTCTTTGTGGCTAAAGCTGAGCCCTGAGCCTGCGGAGAGGAAATTATTGACTCAATTTTAAATTTTGGTTGTGCTTTTGTTTCTTATAAAACATTTCAGCATCACATGTCATTTAACCAAGATTGGTGGACAAAGTCAATATTGCGAAACGTACAACATTTGGCAAGGAATTAACGATGCGCTGACAAAGGTGAAGACATGTGTATGTGTTCAATCTAAAAGACACCAATTCGTAAGTAAGTAACAAAAAACCTTCACATTAAATATATGAAGCACACGAAGCGAAGGTGATATTGAGCTAAGCGGAAGAATTTTCTTATCCAGGAAAACCTTGATTTTCTCCCCTTATTATAGAGCCAGTTTGCAGAGGTATGATTATATTAAAATCACAAAAGCAAGCTTATTATGATATGAATACATAATGCCAATATTTTTTTTTGTTAAACTCGTTTTCTGGAGTTTGCAATGTTCCGTCCACATTTACTGATTGGAACCTCATTGAACTTTAAATTTATCATTGTCAAGATCGTTGCAAAATCCACCAGACAAATGTACATATACTCTGACATGCATTCAATTCAATCGTTAAAATTTTATACTTAATGAGTGCTATTCCTAAGCCTAATATTCATACAAGCCAAACCTATCCACAACTCACAAAACCTTCTGGTACATACGCCTCGACGACGACACAATACCAAGAAGCAAGAAATATGTCAAATTATTGATAATTGTAAAATGCGAGCCCTGATGGGCTCAGCAGTTTTTTAGAGCTCATTTGTAATTTAGGTTACCTACTACAAGTTCTCATTCTCACTCTTACTCTCCAAATTTACTTTGTTTTGATGTTAAAATACGATACAAACAAAAATGTGTGCATGCACGTTGCCTCTTAGCAGTCTGCTACACTGCGATTCTGCGTAGGCTCTTTTGTGACTTGTGTGATTGCGGTTGCATTTTTTGTAAGGATTTTGAGCCTAACCTCATTCACCTTCACATTCACATTGATAGCTGGAATAACAGGCAGGAGATGGCTAACTTTATTATAATATATGTCTCAGGCCAAATGAGCGAATTTCATCGCTTAAATGTACGGCTAATTTCATTTTTTCATATACACGTACATATATAAAAAAAACAAAAAATAAAGGGAGCGTTTTTGTAAAAATATAGGTAATATCGTATTTTCATACATAAATATCGTACAATATCTACATTTTTGTGCACACTGCTGTATCAAGTAAACTTGACATTCAAACTGGCTATTGCAACATTCACCAAAATAATAACAAAAGTGATCTCAAGTCACCAGCCTCCTGCTCCCAAACACGTACACTAGCAAGTCAAATTTTGCATACCTACTTTCCTATTGCTATCCTACAATCAAATGTTGGTAAAGGTAAAGGGGTCTTATTGTGCAATCTTTCGGTATAATTTGACGTGCTCTATGGGGTACTGCACCTACTAAAGTAGATAGATTTGATAATGTATAATTTGCTATCAGGAAAGCCCATAGCATTAAAGGTGCGCAGTTGACGAAGGGAAAGGGTGACGCATGACACATGACGCATCTATGTATTCAAGCTATTTGGATATCCACTCAAGTCCAATGCCATATTGTATTGTATGACACGATATCATCATCTTCCAATTGAAAAATTTAGAGGTTAAGGGTATACTACTCACAATCAGGTAAGCGTGTAGTTTTGTATTGGTTTAGTTGTATGATAGCTTGAATGCACAGCAGTAAAGTGAACTTTCGAGAAAAATGAAATCAACTCGAAATATATGTCAGAATAAATACGTTGGTAAGTTCGGAACGCGAACTTGTCGTTGTCATATTTTATTTGAGTGTGCTATTTTCGTGTCCTATTTACGCAAAGATGGTTGGATAGGATCATGTATAAATTATGTTGTTATTTACGAAGCTACGAAAAAAACACCCTAAATATCAAGTCAACGCAAGTCAAGACCTCCGCAGGTATGTGTAAAATGGGTCTTTGTACACTGCTTTGTTTGAGACAGCGACAAATCGCGTCAGCATGCGCGAAGTAATACACTACATAGCTTTGATGAGATGAATTTAGCTTATCAAAACTTGAGATAAACGACAAAAGCATGTACTATGTACTACGCAATACTATATTATATGATAGCGATGCATGTGGCTGATTATTTTTGAAGTCAAAGGCAGTAACGAAATAAAAAGAGTCCTTACAAATGATAATGTGCATGAGTATGAAGTACAACAAACAACACTAACTTACTGCTGATAAAGCCTAAATAATCATTTTCGGCTGTTTAGGCTTTAAAAGATACGTTTCTCATATTGCTTCATGCTTACGTTGAACGGAAAGAAATAACAATTATTGAGCAGTCAGTTTCTGTATTATACAAGACGAAGTTCATACTACATACTTATTACCTAACTAACGTAGCTCACTGTCCATGAAAATACCCAAATCAGATATACGTTCTGATAAACTGCAAGCGAGATCTTAACGTTTATACTTAGTAGTGTGGGAAAAAAATGAAACGACTATGCTGAGATTGCGTCTTGTAAGATTCATTCCCTCTTGGTAGCTGTAACCCTGAAGTAGACTGGATCCATGAAAATTGATTTTTTAATAGAATTTTCTCTGGATTAGAGTCTCCCACGGGATCAATCGAGTGGAATAAATCAATCTGGATTTGTATACAATTTAGATTTAATTTATGAAGTGTTTACGTAACCTCGTAATGGGGTTTTTGTTTGGCTTTAAAAATATTTTTTTATTTGTATATTAGCCTGATTCAACTAATTTAGAAAAGTTGTCACCGAGTGTCTTTGTATCAGTTTAGTTCACAGGCGAATGAAAGTTACTCTGTGAGTGTTTATTGTGACAATTCCAGACATGGAAATAACTCAGGAGAAGAGTAACGCTGAAAGGGAGGCTTTAGCAGAATTAAGGTCCCTATTAAAAGGTTTGCAAACACAACAATTAGTTTATAGTTGGATTTTCATTCATTTTCTCAAGTCTCCCCAATTCACCTTTCAGATGTCAAAAACCTACGATGCCCGACGGATGATGAATTCCTTCTAAGATTTATTCGTGTTAGAAAATTTAACGTGGAAGAAGCCCTAATAGGAGTAAGATTTTCTATGAGATTTTAGAGTGTGTTAGGTTAAAATGTCCATCATGTATTAGCAATCAAATGCTCTGTTCTGCTAACTAACATATTCACTTCAACAATTTCTTAAATATAACGAATCAATAATCTGCAGATACATCAGTATTATACACTCCGAGATAACTCTCCTGGCTTGACGGAAATTTTATTCCCTAGTGCTCTTAAGCATGTCTTTGATTGTAATATCATCACCGTTCTTAAACATAGAGATCCAAGCGGAAGTCGGATACTATATTGGCAATCCAGTATGAGTCCCAACAAGTATTTATTTTTATTTTGCAATGATTACCTGAAACAAAGTATAATTCATCCGTGCTGTGCTGCTGTGCATCTAGGAAATTGGGATCCATTGGCGATTGACCTTCGCTATGTCTTAGCTTCTACTTTCCTCACTATTGATGAGATAACTTCAACAGAAGATGTGCAACTGAATGGGTTAGTGCTGGTGATAGACCATGGAGGATTGACATTTACTAAAGTGCGTCAAATGGCTGGACAAATGACGTTTGCTAGATTGCATCGAATCATTTATGGCTACCAGGTTTCACTTTCAATAGATTAAATATTTGATTCCTATTGAGTTTAATGTAAGCTAAGCTTATCGTTATCTAATAAATCCAATATCTTCCTGGAAATATAGGGAGGACTTCCAGCGAAATTCAAGAAAGCTCACATCGTCAATAATCCTTACATTTTTGACGTGATTTACGCTTTAGCAAAACCATTTCTAAAAGAGAAACTCAAGCAGAGAGTAAGTTTTAAATGCTGACTGAAATAATTTATTTTGCATCGAGTGTCCATTCCAACTACATAGTTAAATGTGTTTTCAGATTCTTGAACATGGAAAGAATATGAAAAATATACATCAGCACTTGAATCCCGAAACGCTCCCAAAAATATTAGGCGGAACCTTACCGAACGATGAGGCTGTAGATCATGATTTTACGCGAAGAGTTATGGAAAAGAATGAATACTACAAACGTATGATTTGCTTAACATCAATATTAAACTTGGTTGACTTCAAAAATATAAATTAATGATGATTAACTTAACAAAGGCATGTAACTTTACATTTTAGAAATGGCGAGTTATGGATTTGTTAAAGAATGCTCGACTGACTCATCGTAAAACAAACTTCCCAACATTTACCACCTTCGCCAGAGAGTAAAGTTGTACCAAAATAATTAAAATTGTATATTTCGAAATCTCGATTTCGACTTGATTAGCGTTTATTTACTACTTTGTGCGTATCATTACAAAAACCTTAAGTACGGTTGTAAATAAGCCTTTTATAATTGATACACTAAAGTTTAGCAATTGTACGTAAGTTGTACCAACACCAAATGTATATTATTTTTATAAAACACTAGTTAACGCTTTTTTTGCAGCGTTGTGTATGTTAGCATCCATTTTAACTGAAAATAAATAAATAATTAATTATGTTCAATCCACACTTAATGTAGCCTTAGTCTTTACTTCTTGCATTAATACATTCACATAATCTTACATATTTTTGGCTTTCCTTGAATCGGCATTTTGACCGGAAGTACTTGAGGATTGGCAAGAACACATACGAAAGGATCATCAATTTCTCCATATGGATATAGCTCTCTAAATTCTTCTTGAGGTAAACAGTCAATTAATTCCACACATCCCAATAAGCACCCAGTAGGAAGATTTGCAGGAATCTCCAGACCTTTTAAATTATTTAGAAGTCAGTTTGTTATTAAATAATAATTTTGACATGGAGAAAACATATTTATGGACATTTCACCTCACCTTCAACAATATTACTATAAGCAGCCTTTACAGATTTAATTACTTCAGGAGAAGGTGGTTTACCACCAGCACAAATCCACAGCCTTCCTCGAACAGGTGTGTACCAAGTTCTGCCTTCAAATCTACATATAAAATTAAAATGAAATTGACAATACAATTTTTAGAATGTCCGTAGGAGCACAATTCGTTAATGTCTAGTACAAATACACAATACTAGTTTTTTTACCGTTTTACTCCATCAATAATAAGGGTTGCATATGGCTGCAAAACACTTAAACAACTTCCTGAATCAACCATTTCCTGTAATTCAGAATCTTGGATTCTATTGCTCCAAAGTACTGGCGTCTCTTTACCCTGCTTCTGCAGTTGTCCGACAAACTTTAAAAAAATCATAAGATAGTATTTTGTTAATCACTGAGTTTTCATTGCACGTGCACTTAAATAAGAGGGAATTTACCTCCGGTTTTACGACTGGTTGATCATTCTCAAATGAATTAGGATTTATTTTATCTTTGCCTGGCTTTTTCTTGTTAGTATTCATTGTATTATAATCTTGCAAAGATGTAGCCTTCGGAACTTCTTCAATTATTTTCCGACCTATTATGACAACGAAGAACGAAGAAAAACGATATAATAAAATGCACTGATTGATAAAACTATAACATATCTCTTTGAAGTAATCGTGATCGGTAAACATGCAATCATCAATCATGCACGTGCTTCCTAGTGTAAGTAATTAAATTAAGTTTCCTCGATTCCTCGCTTATTACTTTAACGTAAAAGTGAGTCTTCAAGTCTTCATTAGGAATGACGTTCATGCTTATTACTCGAGTGCTAAGAAATAAAATCAGTATCCGCAGAAAAATTAAGATTAGCTGTTACCTGCAAAGTCAATCGTAACAGTGACCCGTTTCTTCAGTTTATTTTTTGCATCGATATACTCCTGTCGTTTCTGCTTCAATGAATTCTTTTCTTCTTCAGACAGCCAGGGATTCTCAGCTGCAAAATAGTCAGCCTGATCATCGATGACCTGAGTGCGTTTTATACTATTTCTGTCGTATTCAAGGAGTTTTTCCTTTTGGGCATCCGCTTGTTTCTTTTTTTCCTCATCTGCAGGTTTAGGCAGTTTGGAATACTTATTCATCAACTTTTGTATTTCTTTAGCTGAGCCTTGTTGATACCTGGACCGTTCAGATTTGTTCATCACCTAAGGTTTCAAAACACACGAGCAAACTATTAAGTTCATTGTCAAAAAGATGCTTTCATGTTCTTTGTATCTTCAATCTTCAAAAGCATTATCGATACATCCAAATTTAAATATATGCTTACAATTTCGCCGCAAAAGAAGCATGGACCGGGACCCTCCTGCACACAAACTACACGACCACACGAAAGGCAATTGTTGACAAGTGTATGCTTAACAGCTTGACATTCGCAACGCTGTCGTCCTATAAAATATAAATGATAAAATAGACAGTGAATTACGTGACGGGAAATTAACATGCATAAGCAGTGACGACAAATGAGAAAATTAAATCCAAAATATAAAAGTGCATTTTATTATTAAATATCAATCGCACATACCGGGAAGAACTGGAGCTTCACAGTCCTTGGCATGTACGTTAACAAATTTGGTTTTCTTCTGAGGCATGATAAATTTGATAAAAAAACAATACTGAATATAGACAGTTACTAATTAAGTATCCCCCAAGCAGGCTCCACTCAATACTGAAAACAGGTGACAGGAATGATTGTATAATTTTAACACTTAATACGTTTCAATTTGATGACTAAAGGAGCATTACGGGTATACAGTCAACAGTTATCTGTGCTTAGAAGCAACGCAAATACACCCTTTCAGTTTCAGCCTGGAATTTAACTTTAATGAAACGATTTTCGTACATATTTCAGAACCTGTGCGAAGACAAGCAAAAACAAAATAGTCAAATTTCATTCAGCTTTGCCTCGTTTCTTGACAGATCCTTCTCTTTATGAGAAGCCCGAGAGAAATGTAAACATTTGTATGTGTGCTATGCAATGTGCAATGTAATATTTAACAGCATGTGTGTCCTATTGCTATCTTCTTATATATTACTAGAAAGCCCATAGCAGGTACCCTGCTAGATGCCAATAAGGTAAATAGATTAAATGAACGTTCTAGACAAATACACCCAACCGGGCTCCCAATCCCAAGGAGGATTGTAAAGTCGGTATAGGCGACAAATCGAATTTAACAATGCTGCTAACATACTTTTGGGCTATTGTGTGTACGTACACTGCAGGCATGCTATAGATACACTGTCTGGGTGTTTCAGGCATACTGTCGAAACTATAATAATAATAATTTTATTTAACACAATAATTTTGATACATAATAACTATATCCGCCAATCGATCCGTCAAAAACTACTCATATTTGTCATTTATCCTGGACCGAAGATTTCACCCGCTCAGTTGAAATCGGTGAGATAGGTTCTGGTCCAAAAACGTCAGTCTCTGCCGCCGTTTTGGCCAGTTCATCAGCAACTTCGTTGCCCTGACACTACTGAGTACCCATGCCATACCCCATGGGATACCCCATGCCATACCCCAAAGGATACCCCACTACTTTTGGGTATTTTGGACTTTGAAGGGTTTATTTCCCAAAAACGTTTAAAATCATTCAAAACAAATAAAAACTGGGGAAATGATTTGTGTATATGTTGTTTAATAGTAAATGGTGATACTGAACATTTCGTGTCTATTACAGTAAGCCACGTGGTGACCTTCTCATGCATTGCATAAGTTAACCAACTTTTCTTGCTCAATAATTCAAAAAAGCGTAGCAAACTTTTATCGTCTTGAAAGGCATTAACTTTCAAGTACCATGACGTGTTCTGTCTTGAATTAATTAAATATTTTGTTTTTAATTGGTTTGAAGTATGAACCTCCTATTTCGGTTCAGTCTGACTTCCAGGGGGAGCCAAGACGTAGTCCGGCAGTGCTGACAGATAAATAAGTATAGTCTTTAAAAGAAATTACTCTTTTAATTTTCCCATAGAACTTATGAGTATGGTCTACTAGTAGATCCTCATTTAAAATTAATAAATCTGGTAAGACTAAGTTGAGCTCGCAAATAGGACTTTCTTAAATCTCACTTCAAACATTTACCTAACAATCTAATAAAACAACATATCATAAAACGATAGTCTCACTTCAAACATTAACC
>JAHZNA010004913.1:0-21444 GCA_027743935.1 Sinodicranocentrus sp. ZH6 | reverse complement strand
GTATATTTTTGCATGTGTCTGTGTGTCCTGGATTGGTTTAGTTGGTTTAGTTGGTACAAAATTGAATAATCGACTCTTTTTAAATCTGTTGTGCGATTAGCGCACAACGGGCGTTCTAGTTAAATATAAAAACCTGTATTTACTAATGCTACACGCACTTGCTTACTATAATTGCAGAATATCAACGTTGTGTTTAGCGGAGTTGTCCCTACCCACATACCTCTGAAGTCAAGCAAAGCATACCAGATTGCTCTCAACCTTGGTGCGCATGTGTCAGAAAAAGTTATGCCCCCGAATAAACCAGGTACTTCGTCAAATATTGAATCACCCACAACACATGTAGTAGCTGCACGGATCTTGGATAAAGCAAAAAGTGTGAAAAGAAATCCGCCCGCTCATTGTGCTAGTCCCGACTTCAAAAGAGAGAAAATCGAATGTATCACTCCTATTGATGGCCCTGGCGATCAAAAGCGTAAGAATGTTTACGTTTTGAACTTTACGATGGTCGCTTAGTCTGTGTTGCTGATTCTCCTTTATAATGTTTTAGCGTCATCCTCCAAACCAGCGATGAGAAAACAGCGAACACCTAGTGGTAGATTTATGGATACTATAAATCCATTACTGAGTTTTTCGGCTCATGAAATAGATACAATGGCTCATGAAGTCGATGACATCTGTAATGAATCCGAGAGTAGCTCAAGCGACGACGAAGAAGAAATTCAAAAGGAAAAAGACCGAGCAGCAAGAAGGCGGTCTTCGCGAAGTGTGTCAGGTCAAGACCATGAAAATGTATTCGAAGACCCGTCGGCATCTGAACTCACAAAAGAGTCTATGTCTTCCACATCTTCGTCCAGTGAATCATGTAAATTCATCGCAAATACTCTTATATGCAATCTCCAATCATATTTCTTAGTAATGAAAGTACTGATGTAATATAAATAACGTTAAAATACAGATACTGGCGACGAGGTTGTGTTTGGATGCTCAGCGGAAGCAGTCTACCACAAAAAGAGAAAGCGTCATCCCAGAACAGAAACTGAAACTGAGGACGAACCTCTCAGTGTAAAATTTCGGCGTGGGGAGCCATTACCGAGTGATATTGATAGTTTAAATCTAATGAACCAATCTTCAGATGAAGATGATGGTGAAGCAATGAACGAAGAGGACGAATGGATGGCTCAAGCTTTAGAACGAGAATTTTTAGATGATCCTGATAATTCCCAGTCTCAAAACAGTTGCGATATGAGATGAAGATGAAAGTGATGTCTTGAAAGGGTAACCGGTGCAGCTGTTTTCAATTAACTGTTAAATTTATTGTTAAGGTCATTAATGGTAAAATGTCTTCTTATTCGCGTTTATTTTGTTGCAATCTGGATAAGTTAGTGATAATAGAGGATAAATTAATTACCATTAACTTGCGCATTGTAATTGTCATTCGATGCATGATTGAGTACGATTATGATCAGTAATGGCGTAGCATTTATGTACTTCCAAATTGTAAAGCTTACTGACATTTTGAATATTGTTTCACAAATTATAACATATGTCTTCTTATCTAAAGTTAAAGATGTTCATGGTGGACAAAGTTGCGTGATTTATAGACTGGGTTGATGTATTGTGTAATTGTGATTTGTTAGGGTTAACTAGCACAAATATACGAAATCTAATTGTAAATGGAACAAGTGATTTAGATTTAGTTATCCTGCGGTTGCAATGTGCTGCACACAGGTATGTTTGAATTTGCTTAAATTACACCATAAATTTTAGGTACACACGTCCCACGTATGCTTTTAATGAATTTTAAAATGTTTCACGCAGGAAATCCCGAGTGGCTAAATGTAAATAATATGTTCATTACAACATCTCATCCAAATTAAAGCCTATATTTAATTTAACATTCAATATATATTTTTCAAGTGTATTCTCCAATTCACAGTATTATGTACTCGTATTTACACCATCTTCTTCCATCATAAAATTAAACTTATTCGTATAAATGAGACTTCGCTTTGTTGGGGTTAATTGTTCTGAGATAAGTATAATTAGAGATATGCATGCAGCGATACACGCACAAGTCATTTTTCAAGATTGCGAAATCCGACCTCGATACTGATGCTGACAGTGGATTTCAGTAATGCGCAATTGAACATTTTATTTCATGCAGTGTTTCTTACTCGTTCTTCATACGCCGATAATATACATAATTTTACAAATCCATATTACTAAGGTCGTTCGGATAAATGGGGTTTCCATATCTGTATTGAACTGTATGCATATTCTCTGACTTTGGAATTTATCCAGAAAATGCATTTTGCCTTTTTTCGTAATGCAGCAGACGAATGCTTTAATAGCATGCTCACTCACATATGCATTAAAATATCTTTATGCTTGTGCGGGCTGGCACTGCTGGCAGGACTCTTTTGTGTACATATTAACGATCCATATTTGCATTTGCATACGTAACAAAGTTTACGACTTTATGAAAAGGAAACTAACAGATATGCCAAATGCCAACGAATATCCCAAGTTCATTTACATAGTTTTAGACGAATGTCGTTTTCAAGTGTATACGCGTGTAAGGAACATTTCCTCGGGTTTGTGTGCATGTGCATTGTGTATTCGTGTTGATTACGAAACAAAAGCTTTCAGACCACGACTATAGAATAGGAAAGGTTTGCAAGTGGTAGTTTCATTGTACTTGAAGCAAATGTGCTGGAAAGGTTCCTGTATTTTACTGAATATGGTTGAAACTGAAAGGACCGACAGGACTAAGACGTTCATCAGACGACTGACAATACACGTAAGTAACTGGTTAGTTGAGTTTGTTTTGATGAGAAGGGACATTTTAAAATGCATGTGTACGCAGGTCATTTGTGCGAAATAAACAAGTCACAGTCACAAGTGGAAAGAATTTATAAGTTTTTATTTTCAGGCTATTCAGCAGTTGACTGTGAGCGGAAAGAGGGATTGACTTCACTTGCTTGTAAGTTGTAAGTATAGAAGTAGAAGTTAGCATTCAAACTTCGAATTTCGAAGTAAGATTGCAACCGTATTATCATGAAACGTTGAACGTATGAACGCATTAGGATTAGTGCTTCATATCATTTGGTGATATGTTTATATTTTAGTTCCGGTTATAGTTTGTGGTGAGTACTGTGAGTAGGTCATCAGTAAGTTTGTCATTCATGAAATTTGCTCTTGATTGCATATTTTAGGTTTGGATTGTGAAGACAACGCCATATATACAAAATAAAGATGTTTACTGATGAGGAATTCAAGAAAATTATAAGTGTAAGTGTTAAGACAGTTAATGTAGTTTGCAATTAAAGATGTGTGTTATTGGTGGGTTTTGATTTTGTCTTCACGATAGAACATTAAGGCTAGACCTGTTAGAAGGCTCCCTCCAGCACCCCCTCCACCCAGGATTGGCCCGCTTCGAGATCCATCTCCAGAACCAGAGCCTGAACCGCGTCCTCCTCCACCTTTTAATCGTCCTTCTCTTGCTAATATTCGGCACCGTCCTGGATCCCGTACATATCCTCCCAATCTGCGCTGGCCTATCCCTCCTGGTCGTCGTGGACGTAGCCGTCCTTTGCGATCTCGAACACTTCTTCCTTGTCAGCCTATTGTGCCACCTCCGAAACAGTTTCCTCTTCCACCACTTACAGTAGCAGAGGATTCCCCGATTCCAGCTAAACCTACTGGACATATTCCTCCAGCCCCTGGTCGTGCTTGTACTCATTCATCATTCGAGTTGTACAATATATCATGCATTATTTGCGACAGGCTTTGCAATTGTCGTCCTTCGTACTTTTCAACCGTATATCCTGACGTACTAGTCAGATCTGTGGATGGACATATTGTTCAATTATCTGGGGCTCTAGTAGGTGCCTCATGCACGTTGGAACCAATTGTTCGTGAAGTCATCGAACGGGAGTTATCAGAAGAAAAAGTAATTCTCCTAATGGAAAGCAACAACTTGAATTCAATCTTGGGATACAGGCCTGATAGCAGCGAGTCAGAAGACTCAGGATTTGAAGCAGCTTCCACCAGTGGATTTTCTGGAAATGGAACTTCAGACTCGGAAGATTGGGATTCACCACCATGTCGAAGGTACAAGAAGAACGACGACGAACCGACTTGTAAGCTTGAAGATCTCGTACAAATCAGAACTCCAGAGAAGGTGCTTGTTCTTTTTGACACCGAATCAACAATTCCTACGTTGGGAATCACTAAAGAAATACTTATGAAAGTAGATGATTACATTTGCCAGCATTCAGATGATGTAAGCTTCATTTTTTTAATTTTAAAAAGCATTTTAAGGCAGTCTCATGACGTCCATAACATTTTGACTTAGGTTGACGTACGAATTATCAATGCACGAAAAAAAGTTGAGAACTTTCTCCTCACTCAATTTGGGGAAGATCCAGCCGCCGGGCATTTGGAGACATTTTTACATGAAGATTGGGAAAAAGAATTTTTCAATGTTGACACTGTCACCTTTTTTGATATTCACAAGGTAGAAAACAGAATTCATTTATTTTACAACACATAATCTCATCTCACAAATTCAGAAGAAAGAAGAACAGTGAAATTCAAACTGCTGTATTTCCTTTTTCAGGCGAATCAGGACCTCGTAATTTGGGACCTCTACTATGCAATCCAGAAATGGACCCTTCTTAACCGCGGTTTTCCTTTAAGGATGGTGAATGGCGATTACGACCTAATTGAAGATTGGCACCGCGATTATATGAACGACGATCGAAAAAACATTTATGGCTTATATGACATCTTTTATCGTAATCCAGTTCGGTATAGCTGTCACGGAAAAAATCAACATTTTTGTAATGAGGACTTCTTTCCGAAACATTTCGCTCCTAAATGGTGGATTGTGCCTGAAAAGGAGGTTGTTGGATGTGCAAGGTAATTAATTTGAAATGTCGACGTATCAAATGAATTTAGCAGGTAAACATTATTAAAAATCTCGTTGTAGTAGTTAATATGTACTCACTTTTAGACTTGGACTATTAGATTTGTTAAATAATGTACAAAATTGTTGCATAATATAAATGTTGTGGTGGTAAGGAACAGTATCCTTGCAATTTGACTGGACTGTGTCGTCGCTCCGTTCCAGTATGAAAACCCATCTCTGTCTCTATCTCTAGCTTTTCGTCTATCATTGTAATTGTATTCCACCGGAAAGCAGGCTGTCGTCATTGCGTTCGGTAGGTAACCTAGAACAGGAATAATATGTATGTGTAGTAATAGCCGTATGCAACTTATCTTGTAATGTACTGAAATATTTTATACCATAATTTTGCACACAAACTAAGTAGTCAACATTAAAAATATCCACTGTTAATCTTGACATACCTTTGATACACTGGCAATTAAACGTCTTTGACGGATTATTATCTGTGCAACGTGCATGCTCAACGCAGTCTAAGCGCACGTTTCCTGCAGCCAAGCAAGTATTTCCAATTTTAGCTCGACATTTTCCAGCTCGATAAATTGTGTGAGGAACAACACATCCGCATTTTCCTAGTCCTGGAACACAAAACAAGCCTCGTACTGTGTCACAAAACTTGGATTGATCGTAGCGGCTTTGGAAGGTGGACTCATCAACAGTCTCAAACTCGCAACTATCATAGTAGTCGACAAGTCCGAAACTAGAAACATTTCTAGTTTCAATTAGCATTCCAAGAAATATTATACACAGCAGTGGATGTAGTAGCATGGTAGCATTAAATTTTAACTGCAAACCCTTTAATTCCTATTTCATTGTTTTATTTGCACAAACTACAACCCCACCAGATACTTAACTGGTGCACTGTATGTCAGTAAAAAGTACTGACTAATTTTGAAAGTAGCTCATAAATACGAGTTACCCACTGTAAACAATAATGGAATTGAGTGGAACTATATTCAAGAAGAATATCTCTTCTGATCTTCGCCACTGCCACTGGAAGGAAGTGTGAAAAATATTTGACGCTGATGGTTACTCTTATACATGTATGTACTTTGAGGTATATTAATTACTCAACGTATGACTCAAATGAATCATATAGAAGGATAACGTGCAGAGAAGTATTTCAAGCTATTTTGTACACTAACAA
Organism: Sinodicranocentrus sp. ZH6; assembly: GCA_027743935.1. NCBI lineage: Eukaryota > Metazoa > Arthropoda > Collembola > Entomobryomorpha > Entomobryidae > Sinodicranocentrus > Sinodicranocentrus sp. ZH6. The sequence goes on along the minus strand of JAHZNA010004913.1, from coordinate 15,328 downwards.
TATACTTACTACATTCAAGATGGGGACAACCAGAGGATCATTATTGTGCATCGTTAAGTTGCGAGTTTTACTCACTGAGTCATATTTCATTTGCATGATATAACGAATGCATTAGTCATCCACAACACATTCAAACTTATGAGAAGGTGAAATATGAAACCTCACGCTTTCCTAACGAAACTCTCCTAAACATTAAACGCATGAAGAACTGCAAAATTAAATACAATAGAATATAGAAGTCTTTTTACACGGCAGTGCTGTAGTGTGCAGTAAGTTCTTCCTTCCTTCTTCCCTTGTGCAGCAAGAACAAAAACCGTCTTCACACTTTTTTTTACACTTGTTTGCATATTAAAAGTGTGTATAGGTATCTATTCACGCATTACGCACCACTTTTTTAAATTTATGTTATTCTTGTGTTAAAGCCTCAAGTTTAAAAGCTTATATGAATGTGGTGCAGTAAAGCTCGCAGATTCCCATTATCTATGCTAGCGGATAAAATATCCAAACAAGCAATACGCTTGATTTGATGCTGCAACAACCACATCACACCAAGAACGCACAGAAGCTACAAAACAGACATAAAACTATTTATATTACCTACTCACCTATTTTCTCGGAACAAATGAATCCACTACGACTAATACACCCTAAAATAAAAGTATATACCTTATATCATTAACAATACTCTATATTCATTTCTGAACATATGCATAAACTTCAAACGAGTTTCAAACGAAGTTTATTATATAAGCATCCACTCACGCATTCACTCACAACATTGAGTCATAGCCAAAACAAAGGAACATCGCATAAGCATTATCAGGATGTGTTGAAAGTGCACAGCAACTTCAACAGGTAATGTAATAATGTCCCTAATTCGAGAACCCCTAATGGTTCAAATTCATTTACTCATCTACTACAGCTTCCTTCTACGTTGCAATATTTTGGAGTTGTCTTGTCACATATCATCATTTAACGACCACAACCACAACACACCATTATGTATTATGCAAAGACACCCGCTTGCACGCATATATGTCGTGTCGATACATGTGCGACTTAACTTATGAATCTGTTTACCAAAATACGAGGACGTGTTCCAAGTGCACTTGGTTTTTTATGCCAGTAATCAATAAGTGATATGTTGACGAGCAAAGTACCAAAATAGCTGTAAAGCTAGTGTTATCCGGAGAGATTGGAAAAAATTGAAAAGGATGTTACACGAGTGAAAGGATTTCCTCCCTTGAGTACGTATTGCAGGGAATATTTCAAGGATATTACAACTTCCCATATGAGAAACTTGACTAAAATTTAACACAAGACCAATCATTGTTGGGGTGCTTGACAATTTTTATTGCCTGTTAGGTACATGTAATCATTTGGACTTAAAATTGGTAGTGCTTTATGTACACGAAAACTAGGGAAAAATCATGTGTACATTTTATTATACAAGATGCAAAATGCAATGTTTGTAAACGCCCAAATATTTTAACGTACAAAGCCATCCTTGTATGGTTTCGAGCAATTTCTCAACCTCACTTGTGTTCTCCATTTTGTTGTTTTCTCAGAGTTATTGGAGCTAAACAAATAAATTGTGTCATTCTGGCCGTCGTACTTATTTTCAAATCTCAAAGTAAAGTTTCCCCAGCACTTGACTTTTTTACTTTTGCCCAAGACGCAACTACCTCGCAAGAACTTATCAAATATTTAGCTTGAGATTTATCTGAAATGAGTGCAAATACCAAGAAAACATCCTACCAAAGCTGTTCCCTTCCGTCTGTGTATACAAAGCCAATTCCTTACAATATCTTCTTAGTTAACCCTCCTACCTGCCTCTTGAGGTTCCTTGGTTAGCTACCTTTACAAGTTAAACTGAACAGGATCTTGAGATGAATAAAAAAAGGATCATCTCAGCATTGTATTTTTTGTCTGCTTACCAAAAATGTTTGCATTTTCTATTGTATTTTTACTCCAATGGATTTTTAATATATTATTGGACAAGATAGAAAATCATTCTTGCTACGCATATGCCCAGATCGAAAACATCATTCCATTACATTACATCGTAATAATGACAGAGACAAACTGGAAGATGAAAAACACATTATGGAAGGATGTTTGCAAACACGCCTTCCTCCAATTCTCTTTTCTTATCTGGTGAAGAATATTGTACTCAGGGAAGAAGAAGAAATGGAGTAACCTGAACGCAACACGGAGCACATTACATGAAGATTCAAACGTAGAAAACTATTTTGAGAACATGTTTGAGTTTGAACCCGTCCCCGACGTGACTAAGAACCTTTAGAAAATCCTTTTCTTTTGTATAATATTATACTCACATCTCCACACATATCCAGACACAACCACATGCCATAGGGCATATGAAATTTCCCTGTCAAACTTTGGGACTTGAGCTGAAGTGAAAAAAACGATGCAATAATATTCCTCACTGAACGAGATGAAATGTCCAAAAAAAGAAGTAAAAGTTCCACGCACACACATAATATATTTGCAAATATTATAGGAACATGCTCCCAGAATCTAATCTGGAAGCAGTTCCTCCACACTTTCCCGTCCCATATGCAGCCGAGTCACCGAATGAGAAACAACTTTTTTTCCTTTCTCGGTCCCGATACCCCATAGAGAAAAGTTAGTAGGTCTCTCTGTGAGAGAAAGGGAGCACATTCACGCATACAAAAAAGCCAAGCACAAGGCTCAGTGAAAGCTAGTAGGAAAGTAGAGATAGAAAAGTGAGCACACACACACTCTCTCGTCTCTCATCCAGAAACACAGGGAAAATTTCTCAACTTGCCTATTTCATTTTGACAAAAGATAGACAATACAACCTCAAGAATCCCATTTTCACATAGTTCAACTTTCTCTTCTTGTGAAAATCCAAGCTATTGCATATTTTCACAAACCGCAACTAACTATCTGTTGTCCACATTCACTACCTAGTAAAATATTCTACCTTCAAAATTCCCTTATATTCTGGAATTGTCTCCTTTCTTAAGTATTTTCTCGAAAGAGAAACACACCAGGCTATAACATTTTTTAAAAGACTTTTGTCTTGTCTTCCCCTTAGCTATAAACATTTTCTTTGATTGTTGTGATGAGCTATGAGTTGCTGAGTGAGTAGTAACTTTTCCTATCTCAAGTGTACAACTGCTTAGACTGCTTTGTGGTATTTTCCTGTATAAACTAGATTTTTCCAAGATGTTACAAAAGGATCTGGGATGTTTAACTGTTTTCTGACAGTCGATAATTAAGACGTAAAAGTTTATACGTAGTGGGTAGACGCAAAGGAAGGAAATTCCTTGAGAAGGAGGAAAAGTGAAAATAGTACACGCATCCTTTTCACAGTAAGTATATGGATAATCCTTAGTCTACTTTCTTTCCTAGTTCCAAGTATCACTCATTTCCTGTCTTGTCTTGTCTCTGTCTCTCCTTTCCCTCATTTCTCAACTTGGTCGTGCACACCGCTCAATCGAATTTCATCAATTTTTGATTCCTTCCTTAATTTCTTATTTTTTGTCTTCCTCCCTCCCTTCCTCCTTCATTTCATTTTCTAGGCGCTCATTTTAATATCCAGTTGTAGAGAAAGCCTCACTTGATGACTATCATTTCCTCGAAAAAAAAGGTCTTTTTAATCAGAATAAATACAAAGGGAACTTTCTCATCGGATGGATTGTATACAGTAGAAAATGCTTTATAGAATGTGAATCATTAGGCATCAAGACAGAATCAACCTGTAGACGCTTTTCTCTAAAAGTGAAGAAAGTTGCAAACATGAAGTGCTAAAACGTCATTTGGCACAAGTTGAAGAGAAAAAAACACTTGTGTATAAGACCACCCAGTTGCAGTCACACAATATCGTATAATTTGAACAAAAAATCTTGAACGAAAAAATAAATTCTCTTTTTTTGTCTTTTTTAAGGAACATCTCGCAAACATTTCTACCAGACAGCTAGAGGATTGGGGAGAAAGGCTCCACGACAAAGATACATTCTGACTCGATTGAACTTTTCTCTAAAGAATGAGGACGAATCACTTGTTAAATCTCAAATAATATTGGAAATCCCAAAAGGAAGAAAAATCCCCGTCCTTTCACAGTCAAAAAAGGATTCCAGCTAAAAACTACTTGTTCAATAAACATTGCAGAAAAGGAGAAAAAAGCCCAGGACAGAAAATAAAAGTATCAAACAGTTAAAATCAGTATAAACCGAATCAACCCTTTCTCACAAGTGTTCCACTGGTACCATTACAACAGAACAAGCTCCCACATCTTATTACCTGTGCCCGGTACAAAAAAAATTAAAAAGAAAGACATAATCTTGTGGCTTCTTTTCCACCTGGAACCTTTGACTTTTGTTTGGATCTAAAATGAGATTTACTGTAATTCCTGTTGCAACTCTATAAGTTGGTGAGGTGGATGACTTTCTCGTGAATTTCGAGTGTGCACATGGTTGAACATTTCTGTTTGCATTTTACAAAGTGCTTTCCCCCAACTTTCTCTTGTCACACTTTATGCAAGGACAAATGTGCTCTTGTAAACTAACTTAATTCGAGACACAAGTTGCTTCAGCCGTACAATTCCCCGAAATTCTCTTTGGTATCGTTGCAAAAAAAACTCACAAGCCGTCTGGGATACCATTTCGTGGGACAAAACCTCCTCTAGACAGAGATCTGAAGTGGCAGTATACAAGCAAAACAGGAAAATATAGGTAAGGAGAAACTCCTTTTTTGTGTGTTTCACGGGTTTTACGACCTTCGAGAGGAATTCCGAGTTTGCAGTTTTGTGTAGCCTTGATGAAGACAGAAATATAGCTAATTTTGCTTGCTTACCCTCTTACCCACGCAGATTTCTACTTGTAATTAGTAATTAGTAGTATTTTGAGATGATGAGTCTAGTGGGTTGTGGAGAGTTCTCGAAATTGAAAAATTAATACTATTAAATATTCAATTAAACCAGAAGCCTTTTCATTTACGAGTTTCATATATAAACAATATCATTCAGAAGAATCTACATAACTTTTTATACTAGCTTGAGCTTTAGCATAACATTCTCATTCAAATCAAAATTCACTCTCAGCCCATCTGATAGCCTTTTTCATAGCTTTTCCGAATTTTGAGATGAAACCAGATAATGCGAAATAGAGATCCTTGTATTCCCCAGATTTATATGCATTTCCTGGAAATTCTACTAGTTTCCTTCTACACCGCTTCAATATTCTATCTTCCCATTTATCCAAAAATCTCTTTCATCCCATGACATCCAAGCATAAAAAGGATGAACTGTTCCTGTATCGGATTTTACTCTTCTTTCAAAACAGTCAATCCTTTATTGCCGTTATTTTCATCATTTCATCATCCTCATTTTACGACTTTACGATGCTCATCTCTCTCTCTCTTTCTCTAGCATACATTCACTTTTTCCCCATGAATGCTACGATATTGAATGAAAAGGTAGACTTATCATAATATTTTATATCTGCTTTCAAAAGAAACTCTACTTTAGACAGAGAAGGTAATAAAAAATTATGCTACCATCAAGCGATTTTTGTATGGATATATTGATTTACTCAAAATAAATGTACTTTCATGTATAACCTCCTTGTGTATATATTAGGTGGTGGGAAAATAAATAAGTGCACATGGAGAATACTGAAAAGCTCATGGGAATCACAATATTTTATTTTTATTATATTACAACTTCCAATCCCGTCTACCCTCACATTCTTCGATTGCATCCTTACCCCTTTCTCCCAACTTGGTAGGAAAGTGAAAGCGTAAAGTTAGAAGGTTGAATTTTTTGTTAAGGTTGATGCCTGACTCTAACAGGGTTCAAAAAGTGCTTACAAAAAAGTTATATATTTATACAAGAGTAAACTCAATTTCCTCTTGCAACAGTTACTCACACATCAAGAGTCAACTAAACAAGAAGGAAACCACTTCAAACGTTATCAGTCAGGTCCAGTTTTATCTGGATTTTCATTTTTTCCCATTTTTTAAAATATTTTCTCTTTCTCCCCAAATGAGTAGACAGGTTGATGTGAAAAGAATAAATAGCATATACAGCTTTATTAGACTAGGTACATGCATGAATAATATCTAGAGAAAAAGTACGTGCACTTGGAGAGACTGCTCCCAGCTAAATATTTACGGACTGTGAAGACATGTTGCTAAATTATATCATGTTGCCAATTCCCATAATGTTTGTATGAGACATTGTGTAAAAAAGTTGAAAGGCTGTATAGTTTATACATTATATGCAACTTCCAAACAAGGTTTCCTCTGTACAAAAATCAATACTCTTTTTACCACCTCCTCAACTTTGTCATGTGGGGATATAAATATATCCTGATATGTATATATTTTCCTAAACAAGAAAGGGTTTAGTCATAGTCATTTTTTCATCCAGGTAATCCCAACTATACATAATATATTTAGAGAGAAAATGAAAATCGTGAGATATTTAGAGGGATAAGGAATAAAGGGGAAATAACTAAACAAAATGTTCACATGAAGATATCAGAAGGCGATGCAATTTTGCAAGTTGAAAGTAGAATAATTGAGTTTATTTTTTAGGGAAATAAAAAGTATAAAGCAGAGTTGTTGGTGGAGTGGGCTTTGTGTGAGTCGCGTCTTCCTCTTCAACCGTTCCTTGGAGTCGTTTCAATAATTGTAAACAGGAGAGAGAAGCACACCTTCTAAAATATGAGCAAGGTCTTCCTCTCTAGATATATTGCTCACGATGAGCTGAGCAAATTCCCTTTATGAGTTTCTTCTTTCGGACTTTTGTCGCGTAACCAACTTTTCCTCCTTTCACATTTTTTATACATTGACTTGACTTCATTCTCTATTCTACAGGCGGACTGATCAAAAGTGTCGTGTCGGGTGAGGGAAGAAAGACGTGGCACAAGAGTTATACGTGTTTTGAGAAAGGAACAACTTTTTTAAGGCAAATTTCTTATGCCTTCCTGAGCATCTGCATTATTTACAAAATCTGAGCAAATATATATGACTGCGGGGAAAGGGATGTTCTTCCGTAGGTTGACTGCTCATAATGATGAATTTTTCATTTTTCCCCAATTTAAATTTACAATGAGCCTCTGCCTCTGGCATTCGAGGAAACCAGCATCGAAAAAATATGAGAAAAGTCCTGTTTTCAAAAATTCTTCTCGCGTGGAATAAAATTTCAGCCTTGCCACGAGCGAGTTGCATAATGCAAGGCATATATTATAAAGGATGAAATTAGGGATCAATACTGGATAGATTTTCTCCACCGACAAAAAAAACATATCAACAATTATATACTATTATGGGGAGGTATAGTCGCGATTAAAAAATAAAACTTTGTAGTCAGGTTCACACAGCTCCATTTTCTTCAGTGAAGTTTACAAGACAAGTGGAGTGAGTGATGGAAAAGGATAATAAAGTCGACTCCATCCATCAAATCTAAATGACAAGTAACATTAGCTGTGAAAACTAAAGGCTTACTTTCTATATCCCTGATTATATCGATGGTATGCAAAATTTTCAAAGTTAGCTCCTTCTCAATAATGCATTCTTGGAGGGTGTGAAACTTCAAAGGTATCTTCAATATTCTATGCATTTTTTATCCCACTGTTTTCACAATCGCGTCTAGTCTGAACTCTTTGTTGACCTTTTCTAGGGAATATTTGATCAAATATTAGTGCTCAACAACAAGAAACACAATATGGGAGGGAATTGGATAGAAAGGAAATATATTGTTGTTGACTAATATCGATCCATATTTATTTCACTGTGGGGAGAAAGTGTCAAATTAATTATCTCGAGATAACTGACAATACGGGACTTATCTAGAGGCTTATCTGACAAAGCAGTTAAATAAGTTGTTGATGTCTGTTTTTATTGGCGTAAGTCATAGAGGACATTTACAAAATTTAAAGTTACAAGCTAAGCTGCACAATGGAAAAAATCCATTTTTTTCAAGCGATTTTTTCATTACCAAAAGTGCCATTAAGGATATACGATTATTGCTAATGTATATACCAATTCCAAATTGCTTTTAATTGGAGTACCCTCACCAGACAAGAGGCTTGTGAGTTGTGAGTCATGTTATCAAAAAATATATCTAATGTTAGCCCTCCATTCCTCTTCACTGACAACCGTCATCAAGTGGTATGCCCCGTAGCCTAAAAATGAAAGCTAGTCCATTACGACTAAAATATTTATATCCGGAAGATATTCAAGTGGGGCTTTTTATGACAGAAAAAATATCAACCACTCTACTTTTTCAAGTTTGGGTAGAAAAGGACGACTTTCTTTTAGCAAACCCTCTCACCTCAATTCTGCTCAGGTGGGAATGCATCCTAAAGCTTTAAAAGCCTATGTGAATTTTGTGGCCAGTAAATAGATTGTCACAAGAGGAAACTACTTTCTTCAAAAAGGAAGTGAATAACATCCCATCCTTTATTTTCCACTGTGCCAACTGAACACACTTTTTCTTTAGAATATTTTTTTTCCTTGGAGGAAAATAATTCATATGGAAAGAAAATCCTCTGAATTTTGACTACTTCTTTGTAAAAAAAATAGATTCTTCGTAAAATCTTCTAGAAACGCATAAGCACACTTGGTTTCACCACTTCAAGTCTTGTGCCTCAAGTGGGCTGGAATTTCCATTCAATTTATACACATCTTCTCCCAAAACGTCCAAAGACTTTCTCTTGTTGTGCCGTAAGGAAAAAAATCTTCCCTATAACCCTGTAACTCATACCCAGGTATATTTTCCTCTTAAGAGGGATATATTTTGAAGGTAAACCTTTTTTAAGACGTCACAAGGAAAAGTGGAAGCATCAAGTAATTCATATTAAGTGACACATGAAATGAACAGAAACGTGCCACAAGACCATGTCGAAGATTATGATGGCGATGTGCCAGTAGGAATCTCTCACAAAACCTTGTTCCCTCTTTTCTCTCGTGTGAATCGAGGTCCCAACTGAACAATTTTTTCTTTTTATTATTACATGATGGCATTAGAATGAGTAATCTACCTTGAAAAAAATCCCTCGTGGAGCTCACCCATCTAGCACAAGTAGACTCTTAAGTAGGAGATGGATGGGAATGTTTTTAGATCCAATTTTTCAATGGTTTCTCTCCACTCATAAATGAAAGTCATTATTATTCGTCACGCATGCAGGAAAAAGTTGGAAAATAAAAGTCTCCTCTACCTACCCTTGCAGTGAGCGAGAATGAGAGAATCTCTGAATCCTTCTACTTTAGATAATAATAGTTGCTCGTTGCTCATCTGGTGAAAGTTGTATGGTATAACGAGGAAGATATATGCATAACCAAATAACCATCTCTCCAGAACCGTAGCTGGAAGGGAGGACTTTGGAAAAGTGGAGCAGCCTAGGTAAAGTATAGAATACTAGGAAGTACGATTTATTAAAGTTTTCATTTCAATGCTCTGAATTATATGCATCACAAATGTCGACAGTGGCGTTAAACTAGAAAACTCCAACGACTACAGTTTTATAGAGAGAAAGCTCTCTTAATGAGGTTCGGAGAAGAACAAGAGGAAAGGATAATGATTTCCGTATTCAGGGTGAAAATCAAAGACTGAAAGTCGCACAATATGGAAGGTCTTTTTTATAAGCTTGGGAAATGACTGCTTTCGAAGCTACCAGATTTTTCACTTGTTATTACATCCAATCTCCTCACGTTTATGCTAGGCTTAATGAGAGAAATCAGTCAAACTGGTGGGGAATCAAATGTTAGTTGAGATAAAAATGTTGAAGAGGTGGTATGTGCACTACTCAACATACTCCCGGATTTCATTTTAGCATTATAATTTTTGTGACTTTTTTTTCTTTGGCTGCATATCAGACAAAATTGGTGCTTGAAAATAGTTAAAAATTTGTTTTATCGTTTCGGAAGGAATCGTTCAAAGTAGAATGTTTATCGAGACCATTTCCTCCGGAATTTTTTTGTGAGCTTCGTTATAAAAACGCAAAAACCGGGTGTAATTAATTTAGTAACCATAAAAGAACTAGCACTTTCTGGCTACTTGACATTTTCCCAGCTTAAATTAGTGTGTGGCATTGGATTTACAAGAAGCAGTCAGCCAAATAACGACCCTATGAATGGAAGAACGTGAGATGACAATAAATCACTTTTCCATTTAGAGACCACCCAGCACCAAAAATACATTTAGCTTTATACACCCAAGTTCTTTCTGGTAGTGGAATGCGACGTGGCATATGACATTGTGAAGTCATTACAGGAAAAAATTCATTTTCCTTTCCAATGCTTACTTTCTCTCTCGAGTCTTGTTACTAGTACAGGAGTAAAAGTTGAGTTGTACTGGGAAACCTTTCGTGTGTGGCAGCAAGTGTGTATCTTTTAATCTGCTATCTTACCAAGTTCCTGGTAGGGACCTAAACGGAAAAGTGTTTTTAATTAACTCAGTTATTCCAGTGTGATGGGAGGAACACACAGGGGCTCTTATCCAACATCGAATTATTCCTCTTCTTCTCGGAAAGCTTGTACAAACATATCGGGTTACGTGAGTAGGTCGCTTCGTCTCGTCAAAAGCTAGGTCTATATAGTTGAGTCGGGTTGGATCTAATGAAACATCACTTGGCTGAACAGGAGATTATCGTCAACGTTGGAAAAATTATTTTAAGCCTAGGGAAATCTGCTACATGACATTACAACACACTTTTGGATTAATATTACATGTTAGTCTGTCGGAGGACTATGTGAGTTAGCACTTTAGGAGAATCGGGCTATGCAAATTAGGAACAGTATTTTTTTCATACAGGAGAAAGTGCAACATCTGAATGTAATAGGAATAGTAATGTCTCAGCGGAAGAGCTGACGAATAATGAATAAAAATAAAAGGATAGACCTGAGCTCACGCTGAAGATATTGCTTTCTAACTTGTTTCAGCACAACTTGGAGCTTGGGTAAAATGGAGGAGGTCATTTAAATTCGACTTGAATATTTTTTAGTAATCTGATAAATTTTAAAATGGTCCGTGATGAAGATTCGTATTTTTTTGTTTAGAAAGTACTACATAACGTATCTTATTTACATGATAGCATTCAAAAACACTTTTTCCTGTTCAACGCCAATACGTTGATAGCTTGCTAAGCACCAAATAAAAATGAGTCAATGTAACCAATCTACTAATGTACTCAAAAATACCCATTACTTCATATAAACTCGAAACTAATATGAGTTCAGGCTAATTATAAAGTCACATAAAAACATCTACCGTGGTCATTATCAAAACACTCCAAATTTATTAAAGCCTAAATAAACACAGGTAGCATATAAACTCCAAATATTCCCTCGACATCATATTTGACGCTGTAGCATATTAAAATTTATGTGACTTATATATAACGTATTGATTAACGATTATTATGAAATAATACTACATAAATACATTTCCTTTGCTTGCCACCCTGCATCCGAGCAGAGAAAAGGGAAAGCTAGTTTTGGAAATATTTAGGTTGGCAAACTCACAAGCTCTCCGAGGAAAAACCAATATCTTGACTTTCTTGTAACCTCAAATATACTCTGGGCAAGACATTCACAAGACTTGATGATGAGGAAGAACTGAAGATCATGATAACTTTGACTTTTTCCTTAGTGACTCGGTATTATTTCTGTCTTTCCCTTTTCCCGTCAAACCACACAAAAAGAAAATGGCTATGGACAACTTGCACAACAACACTAATGCTTTACGACATATGTATTTGTTGTGAATGAATGGAAGCTTGATTGGATGTCGTAATACTATATACATTCCACACTAGCAAAGATATTTTTAGCACTCAATTCAATAAACAAATAAATTGTTCAAATTAATGACATTACTTTGCCCTACATTCTTTCATTGATTATGCTGGACTAATTTTTTTTAGAGAAAACTGTCTCGTCCCGTCTGGAGTTTTCTTTTGAATAATTTGTCTGGTTGGTTGTGAGTTATTCATGAATAAGATAAAAAACTGGCCACCCAAAAATAAAGCACTAATAGCAGAAAAAGCAACAGGCTTTTTAGAACTTTGCATTTTGCATAACTTTTTCATGATAAACTGAAAAACGAACAACTTCTAAATACAGTTTAAATGTTATGCTTCTTTCTAAAATTCCCAGAAACGTAGTATTCTTCTCCCATATTAATTTCCCATCCTGTATAATTTTCTCAGCTAATCTTATCCCCTCAACAGTTTCCGCATTTTTGTCTTTTTTCTCAAGCATATCTTTTTCTTCCAGCTCTTTTCCCAACCTATAGATAACAATCTCACCAGACAAAAAACCAGGAGTAAAAGAGAAAAAGAAATTTCTCATTCACATCTGCTCTGAGTAGCAAAATCAAATAAATTTTTGACTCCCTATTCCCATCCCTCACTTCATCTCCAATATGGGGAGAAAGGGTTCATGTGAAAAATTCCCATTTTTCTCAGAAAGGAATTTGAAAGGTTACATTTCCTTTCCCAAAAAAGAACATTTTCTGTGAAATACCTCCTTTCACCATTGTTTGCCATTGTCCCTTTATAACTTCCTGTAAACCAATCGATTGAAATGGAATAAATAAACACAACTCTAGTACATTTTTTCTAAGAAGTTGAGCGTGCAGCTGCAACAAGGAAAACATTTATATATGAATTCAAAGATGAGCTCACAATCTGCTCAAGAAACACTAAAAAATTCCATTTGATCTATCCAGGCTTTCCCTTTCCCAAGCTAAGATCGACTTCAAGCCAAGCACACAAGGAGAATGACTACAAGTCACAGAATATAAATGGAATGTGTGGAGGAAAATATAAGAATAGTAGCGTACAAGGGATATTTTCAACAAAGCATCTTCTATAAATGAACTGCTAGTTGATGTTGATAACATGAGGAATGTGCTATGCATGGTGAAAGCATTTGAAATTGTGTAAATAATGCTCACATAGTAAATGCTGGTGGTGTGTGTATAAAATCCATAATCTCCATGAGTGGCACTTGAGTGAGAAGTCACACAAAAGGGGATGACGACGGTTGGGATGAGGGGAAAACGAAGTATCTTTTATAAGAGAAAAATGTTCAGGGTAACAGTAGTTTGAAAAAGTCCTTCTCTAATAGCATTAGTCCCGAAGCTGGTGAAGAGGATGGGTAGAAAGCACACAACAAAATGCTTTTTATACTACTGGACATCCCCTTGACTTTCCAAAAGTTGGATAGGAAAAGTCAAAGTATACAACTTTATATATTCTCAGATTTAAGGATATTTTCACAAGTTACGACTAAAATAAGGTATATTAGAGGATGTCTATCTCAGAGAAAATGAAGCTACCCCAGGACTCTGTTTGATTTCACACGAAAGAGCACTCAAAACTAGCTTTACCTGACTTTCCTTCTCCGAGAATTCGTACCTCTCCACTTGCACCCATACAAAGGGGAAATGATACAATGGCCAATTTTATTGGATAGAATAGAACGGTAAATAATGCATTGTTGGATTGAAGTGAGACGAAAGATTCAAGTCTTCTCCACTATAAACCTGTATATGAGATATAAATCTGAAATATTTTCCTATAGTTTATAACCATTAAGGGATGACGTGAATAGGAATTGTGTACTGTAGGGATTTCAACTTCATTTAGACTCTTGACAAGAGACAAAATTGGGGATGCAGCTGTGAAGGAAAATTAGACTCTTACATGAACCTCAACGAGAGCTAGTTTTCTAGTCGAGATTAATTTAATATATTATCCTTTTCCTATTTTTATTTTCTTATGTATACATAGCGGAGGATACGGAACAAATTTTAATTGACTAAAACTTACTACATCAACATGAAAGCGTTGATGTACACCTGTGCATGTGAGAGCTTGTATCTCTGATCAAAATCAATTCCTCCCATTTACACTCAACACGATCCGTCCCTCATTCAATTTACTTTTGATGTTTTTCCACCTCTCCTTATAAATTTTTATACAACATTCCCTCCTTTGCAGAGTGATGGGTGTGTACAATTCTGAAAATTCTCTTCTTCAAGTAGACTCAGCGTTTACTTAACTTTGTTATATAATCCAGCATATAATTAGCTGGATTCTCAGACCTTACTAAAAAAAATCTTGTTAGATGCCAGACAGTCAGTCTTTGTGTTGATTTTTTTACCTTATAAACGAGTAGGATTTCACAAAAGGAATTTTTACCTTTCCTTTTCAACATCCCCTTTCACCAAAGTTAATTATCTTTCAAGCCCTGGAGTGATTTTTTGATAAAAGCGTCCATCACATGTTGACAATGAAAGGATCTCAAATTTTGAAAATCCAACCTAAGCGTTTCACCACAATTTCACCGCTGGACTGTACACAAATTCTGGTGTGGTGAGATACCCCAAAAAATCAACACCACATTATAAATCATTGTTTGTAGGATGAAAAATGAGAGTGAAAATAATAGCAAGCTTTCCCCGGCCAAAATCTCTTTCCTTTAAAACCTATCAAATCATATCCCATCATCCCACTTTCAATAGGACATCATCGTTATAAAAGTCTATTACATTTAATGGATAAGCTATACCCCCATATTTTGAACTAAGAGGGTCAACATCTGCGGAACAAAGAGGCTTGACTTTAAAGCAAGAATAATGACTAAAAGAAGATGATCGCTGAAAAAGAGAGCCGAAATACTTTGAAACCTTTTCCTCCGTTTTTTTCCCTCCATTCATTCTAAATACACTGACAGACTGGAAAATCCCGGCTTACATGTTTTTGTGGTGAGCGTACTTTGTTAAAAGTATTATTACAGGATATAAGGATGGCACAAGACATAACTTGCTATCACATCGTCAGCCCGGATCCCACTTGTATGGTGTCTAGTATCAAGGTTATATAATACCTTGTGAAAAAACTCCACTTTTCAACTTGAAGAGGAAAAGAACCCATTCTCTTGGAAGGAGCAGACAAAATAATGGAGTATATATGATGGCACCTTCAGAAAAGTCGATGGCAAAATATACCCTAACGTACGAGTGTATACAAAGGAGTAAATAGAGAGGAAAATGTGTGTTTCGATACAGTCATATATATGTACACGGTCGATATCCTACATTCCTCCGAAAACTTTCTTCCTTTCCTTGCATAAAGCCTGATTTCGACTTGACGTTTTCCGCGCGGAAAGTACATTTGCGGAGCGTTCCGCAAACATTTTGCATAGTTGGTTTCCACATCCGCAAACGTCTGCGGATTTTTCCGACATTGCAAAATTTGGACCAAAATTTTTGGTTATTCCGCAAAGTATGTACACGGAATGAAAATGGTTCTTTCCGCAGACA
>JAHZNA010004912.1:0-17773 GCA_027743935.1 Sinodicranocentrus sp. ZH6 | reverse complement strand
CATGGTTACCGCTTCGTTCGTATCGACAATGTTGTTTAAGAAAACTCATGCAGGAAAACCTCGGACGTGCTCCCCGAAATCCAAGGCTTTTATAAAGATAGATATATATTAAAGGTCTTTGCTGTCCACTTGTCCATTGACATCAAGATGCTTGCATGCGACTTGTTGCATATCGAGCATAATATGGTACATTGCACTGCATGATCTTGCAGAAGCGAACCGAAAGTGTAAAGAAGTCGTAACCGTAAGTTGTAAAGATCTGATTTCTCCCGAAGAGGATAGAGGCAATCTATCGAAAGCTCGAGAATAAACGAAATTTTATTTTTAAATGTCAACCATGAGTACCGTCTCAAATATTTCAATAAAGATCTGGTATTATCCCATATTCCATGAAACATGCAAATAAATGCAAATTATGATGCTAGATTTTTTAGCGACACTCAAGGGCATTTAGGCATTTGTAAGTTGAAAATAAGTGATATGTTCCAAAGTTTGAGCACACCATTCAATTAAATTGAGTGAAAATTAAAGTATAATAAATATTAAAATGTGCCTTGCATTCAATACGCTGGGATATTAAGCATACGCCATCCGGCCGGATTCCTCTATTACATTTACGATTTGATAAAGTGCACATTGCACATATTGTACGTATGGATGGATCGTGGATTGATGAAAAACAAATTCTCATTCAGGTGTCAGAAATATGAATGATATTGAAAATTATTTAAGTACTCACGATGACGTAATGTAGGATATTTCTGAATTTTTTTCTTCATATTTGAGACAGTATTATGGTTGTTTTTAATTTCTCCCTTCATCTCGGTAATTAAAGCCGGTTAGCCTAACTTAAAGCTTTACGTTAAAGCGACTACCTGATGTAACGTTGGCTCTGAAAGTAAAAAATAACATAGTTAGTCTTTCCATTAAATTCAGTATTGCTTGGAGTTTATTAATGTTTTTTATGCGAGTATCATTAAATACGTTGATTTACATACCAAAAGAATAGATAAACCAATTAAAGATGCTCTGAAATATGCGTCCATTGACTTGGGAAGATGGATGCGTAGGAACAACCCGTCGTAGCTAAAACCACTCCATTTTTTTGATATCTTACCAATTGTAGTCTTACGATCAGCGGCCAATATCTATCAGAAAATAAATTGAAACGATTAACAAAAATATTATGCAATCGTGATTTATCTGTTTTAAACATAGAATAAGGATTTAAATAATGCCAACTTAGGAATTTAGAGCAAACCTTAATTGAACGGCGAAGAATTCCATTATGAGCAAAATCGGTTAACACTACCGCTTTTAATTCATCACGACTATTTCGTAACTCGAAAATAGGGTGCGAATTGCTTTCGAAATCAATTTTTTCCTCGATTGATCCCAGATAAAGCCCCCCGGGACAAATAATTTGCATATTCTACAAAAATTAATTTGCTTAAGTCAGTGCTTAACTATTAGAAATCGACGATTCTAGAAGCACTTTCCGTCTGCAATTGATTTATAATTTTTTTAACCCACCAGTAATTTGGAAGATAGGCCCTGGAGCAGCTTGTGAGTGACTAGAATTTGTCCATCTGAACCGTATAATTTTAAATCAAAACGTGGAGGATAAGATTCATATATTTGCACTGCGTGAAACAAATTATCTCCCATTTTGTCATTAACTTCATATTTGTATTCCATTTTTATGTTCAGCTCATCTTCTGTATTTAACATTTATTATACAGGCAAAAAATTAGTAAATTTTACGCGCATTGCACTGCTTTTATGCGACCCTTTTATGCATTTTCGCACTTATTCAAGAGTGCACGTATTAAGAATACGCATGTACCTTCTTTTCGACTTGCTTTCTGCACCAAAAAGATTTCATCACAGTCTCCCAACTTTTCAATGCTTCCAGTAACGTTTGACTTTGAGGGATGTGCTATAGTACCGGAAGTTAACAGGAACCTCGAGTTGTGATATGGAATTCGTGTAATGGAAATCCATCTTCTAAAGTCTCTTATCATCGCGCGTGGGGATTCTCTATCAGTGCTTTTATTCATCATACACGAAAAATTTGCCGGTGGTGCTAAACATTTTTTATTCTGAAATTTTGGAATGTTTGGTCTCTTGAAAGAATGCCTTGTAATATATCTAGATAATTGATAACTCATTATTAGACTTTTTGCATAACTTTATGCGTTAAATTAATTTGCAACTGAAAATTTAGATTTTTTGTCTTTCTAATCTCTACCACCGGTACCACCTCTCTGAAGTGAAGGATTCCCACAACAATCCATTCAGTTCACACACTTCGTCCACAATTTGATCAGTCCCATTCGTGCGATTCGAGTATCCATAGGATTCTCGCATCCAGCAAGGAAATACTTACGATTAGATGAATTCATCGGAGAAAAAATCAACTGTCACACCCGAGCTACGTTTTTTGGACTTTCATACATATTCTTAATCTCCTTAATTTTGAGATGTCACAATTTCGTAAAATTGACTGATCAATGTCAACTCCTGCCTGAGACTGAATGTAACCAGTAACCGAACTAAATTCGGTATTGTATTTACTGAAAGAGCAGCGAATTTACTAATATGTTTACCATTCTTCTGTTTGCATTCTTCATCATATACTACCTGGGCACAGTTCACAGACCGTGATATTATGTGCATACTGCACGTTTTGCATTCATTCCTAGAGCTTTCAACCATCACAATTAGCTCCGAACGAAAATAACTTCAGGTAAAAAGTAATGCAAGCATAAACATATTTGCCCTGCCTTGCAGCACAAGCACAGGTGCATTTTTTTATACAATTGGTAATTTAATTCCGATAACAATATCACCAATACATTTTATACGTTTAATTTCACGTGCGATTTCCTTAAAAACATTACATCGATATTACAAACATTATATTGTATTCAA
Source organism: Sinodicranocentrus sp. ZH6 (assembly GCA_027743935.1). Lineage (NCBI taxonomy): Eukaryota > Metazoa > Arthropoda > Collembola > Entomobryomorpha > Entomobryidae > Sinodicranocentrus > Sinodicranocentrus sp. ZH6. Next base: position 14,839 of record JAHZNA010004912.1, on the reverse strand, counting down.
CTAAAACTAATTTTTGTTTTCACTTCCTTTTCATATAAAATAAATTTTGTTGACTTGCGATTGCCTATTAACGCGTCACAGATTTTATCCAAGTATTTCAAAATCTTCATCATCAACATCACTTTTATTACTCCGACCGCTTATTGAAGAGCTTGGTGAGTCACCGGCAGATCTAGAAATGGAATGACCACTACTACCACTAGATTTACTACCTCCAACAACTGAAGGTGAGCTAAGATTAAGTGTTGTGAATCCTAGAGCTGATGACGATTTTGTATGTTTTGAGGAGCCCTTTCCAGAGCTAGTGCAGCTTACAACTGACGCGGATGTCCAATCCTGAGGCCTTCTCTCACATATTTCAAATAGAGGCAATGGAGTAATTTGAAAACGTTCTGCTAGTTTTGAACATACTGCGTCAAAGTCAGTTTCCGTTTTGCAAAAGAAACAAACTGCTATAGAAGGATCCATTGAAGAAAAAGACATTCTTCCGGGTTTCTGTATGTGATACGTTTCGTCCGCTGCTTTTTCCGCTTCCGTTAGTTTCGTACTGATGAATACAGCTTGTTGAACAGTGTGTGGGTCCAAATATAGCACTTCGTTTTCTAATTTTTATAATTACACAAATTACAAATTTTAAATGATTAAAATAAACAACCAAAAAAAAGAACTTGACACATTTAGACACTAACCAGCATATCCTATAAAGTACAAAGCATGATTAGGACGCCCTCCGATGATACCAATATTTTGTGGAATCTCAAACGCCGCTTTGATACCAGGTACATACGCTTCATTCAGATCGGACAATCCTAATCTAAGAGGAACTACCAATAGTAATGGTTTCCATTTTGAATCTGGTCTGTAACAATTTCATAATAAGAAAATATATATCAGCTTTTGTACTCAATTCCATAATTCTGATGATGTAGCAATCAATAAACAACCCTGAAATAAACTTCAAAATTAGCTATTTATCCTCCAATAATAATACTTTATCATACCTTGGAGAAGAAACCAGGTAAGTAGGCGGGACGGATTTTGGTGTACAATGGCCACTAGTCAGGCATGCCCGTTTAATTTCCGATTTTACAACCGTTGAATCCATGGCTATATGTATGTGCATATCTACATTGACGTAGTCACTTGACAAGATTTTCTTTAAAGCTTGCGCAACTGAAATATATTGAAACGGTACTTCTCAATGTCAGCTCACTACATCATGGTAATTCAGGGAAAAGTTTACTAAAATGGCATGGCTCATGGAAATTTTATATTTACCTGTGTTAGGTCCTAACCATGAACCTATAGGTTTTCCTAATGAAGCCCCACTCTGAGCAATTTGATGAAGCGATAATGGAGCTACTTTTGTGTCTTCGAATAATGACACAACTTGTAAGTATAGATGATCTCTGCAGTCCGAATCCCAATGCCAATCATGGTCTTCATTTTACAAAAAGAAACGAACGCATAGAAAATACTTCCTTTTACTAGTTAGCTAAAAATCTTACGAAACCTCGCCACCAACAACAAACTGTCAACTATATTTCCAATGACACTAATCAAGAAAATTATTTACTTAAGTGCCGCAGAAGCAAGGCTTTGGCAACTAGCATTTGTCCTGTCCGAATCATACATCCCCACCCTTTATCCGATGTTATGCTTGTTCCACCTATACAAGGGAAGTTTTTTCGGTACGTCACCCATAAACAACTAGAAACACTTCTTCGAAGTTCTTCAATATCTGCAATTCATATTCAGAGCCAAGTCAAAAAGTATATCGTGCAAAACTCATTAAACTAAAATTGTATCATTGCCGTCGTTTTCATTTCTTACCATAGTTTACAGAGTAGGATCTTCCAAAAATCCACACAGGTGACTCACAGGAGGGGAAGTCAGAGTCCCCTCCAGTAAGATAAGCATCAAAAACCTTGTCCATCCTATGACGAATTCCTCGTTTTACTCTATCTAAGACATGCTCAGCATGACTGGTGTTAGTATTGTGACGAATGCTAAAATATCCTGGATGTTGCATACGAATGCGGAATCGTTGAACCCTACAATGACAGATTTTACCGTAGTTTACAAATATTTTACAGCAAGAGAAAATCCAAGCCCAGCAAATTTCGAAAACTTCCTCGACATTTGAGCTTTTTATACAATAAATAAAAATCACAGCATAATGAAAGAAGTCAACAGTATAAGTAATATATCACACATAATTAAGTGAGATAAATTAATTTTCTGGCTACTTAACTTGTTAGTGCTAGATAATTTTTTTATTGATATATCCTATTCCTCAATACAACAAAATGAAAATTCATATCATATAATCGATTTCTAATCATAAGACGAAAACGTATATCACCAGGCTAGAAGGGTTATGCATCCAACTTTTGAATTTGACTTTCAACTTTCCTGACTTATATATTTTGTATTGAAAATATTCAATGCATTTTTATGATTTCAAGTCTGAACTAAATGTGATAAGAGTCACGTATATAGTCACGTTCATCTACGTAAATACAACATCTAGAACAAAAAATAAACAAATTATGATTAATTTAAATATAGAGCGAACTAACTACAAACTAAGACTAAACAACAACTACATCAGCCCAAGTTGTTAGATAACGCCAAAAACAACTGATCACCTCCCTTTTTCTGCAAAATTCAAAAATTGTAAGTCGCAAAAGTGCAAGAGAAAGTTTTTGAAGAAATCGTATACACGCCTAAGTTTTATAACTTTTTCAGACTTTCTTTCATTTGATTTGTATCGATTCAATTTTCATCTTGCAAAGCAAAGCTTGCAATTTCCTTTCCAAGGTAGGGTTGGATTAATCACCACTTTTTACTATCTTGGACTAATGACTACAATTAATTACATTACATAACTTTGTGGGTAAATCTATATAATATTTATTATTTTGAATTTTTTGTTGTTTTTGTCCTTTGTTGTTAACTTCAAAAATCATTCCGATTCCTAATCCCAATACCATTCAATAGACAGTTTTAATTGACTACTAAATACAGAGGAAATAAAATAAAGTGGTCAAGTTTTCTTACAAGTAGCAGTATCAATCAGGGCTCCCAGATTATTTTCCTTTTTAAAAACAGGAGGAGTGCTTGTGTCATATAGGTTTTAGGTATGTTTACTTTTCTACACGATTTAGAGTAAAGTTTATTGTAGATTTGTGCCACTACCACTGTGGACTGTGCCCTACTACACATAACCTATTTATGACCTACACGACGGACACTGTCCACCATCCACTGAGAACTTACAATAATGATGGTGAACGCACACCTCAACTTTTCAACTTTGTACATTGGTAATAGAAAATCATAATCACGTTTTCGAATACAATTATTAGATTACTGTGAGTAAGTGATTTTCGAATTTTCCTTATCCTTCAAGGCCAGCCATACGTAAGGAAAGTGTGACATAAGCTAAGTAAACATTTTTCACACAATTAAAACACAAATCAGCTGGCCAGAAGCTGCTAGCTATAGTGCCTGTTGTTGTTGCGCGACTGCGAAGTTTACATGCATGTTAAATAGATGTAAGCCATGCGAACGTGAAGGTGTAGGTGTGTGATGGATGGTGGTCATGGTCAATGAAGCTGCATGAAATGTATTGTATAAAAAAGTAGAAAGTAGTAAAACTGTACCTAACTCCATTACTCCAGTGCATTGCAATTTGCAATCAGTTCAGTACCGTTATTTTGGCACACACGAAACTAGCAAGAATTGAAACACGATCAGTAGAATTTGAACATGTTCTAAAATTGTTCAGTGATTCAAGAGGGTTAAAGTTAAATCATGGATGTGCTATGTGCTCACTCAAAAAGTGGCCTACCCAGTGATTAGTAAAAAGCTTCACTTTGATATGCTACGTTTTCAGGAGAACCATGAAATTCAATCAAACTATTTTTCCCAAGCAGTAAAAATTTCAAATGGCCAGTATAACTGTAGTATATGTAAGTGGGAATGGTAATGATCGTGAGAAAATGAAAATACTTGGAAGTTTATGCGATTTTGAATAAACGCGTATAATGCAATTGCAAATACGCAGCTGAAGCGAAAGAATCAGAAATTGTTATCTTGTACTGGGAAATTAAAACGATTTTTCTATAACTGAATATACATGCTCGTATGATTTATCTTTATAGCCTAATTTATGCCGAGTTAGCTTGTTATGTTATAACTTATAACGTATCATTAAAAAAATGTTACCCCTACCTTCAAAAAGGGGATAAATTGGGCTAAAATATTGGAATGAGATTCCAAGGAAGGTGTTGACCTAAGGTATCACTGTGTCCTGTGTCGATTAGATAGAAATCGGTCAATGCATACGGCTAGAGCAAGTGGTATATTTTAAACTTTCTAATCCTCCCCCGTTCCCCCTTCCCGCAAGGTCGATTGAGCTGGAAATTCAAACAAGGATAGCCATGGGTCCTGCGCCTGCCGTACCTGATGATGTCATGTTCTGCCTTAAGTACATCTATTATGCATGCAAAAAATTGTAAAAAGTGATAAACCTCCCCAAACGTTCCAAAAAGAAAAATGCAGTGAAGTTACAGCAATGCATTGTGGGGGTTTCATTTCATTTCAAACCACTATTTTCTCGATGATCATAAATATGATTTTCTTTTATAAACTCCACGTTGAATCATGAAAAGAATGTTGCATTGCAGGATACCAGATCAGATTCGGAAGTAATTACGTTTCATTGTCTTATCTTAAAATTAAAATCTTGCTTATAGATATGGGATCACTTTGGTTTGATTTGGTGCTGCAGACCATCAATTTATATTTACTTGCACATATTTAGAATTGAAGTTCTAACCATCATCGTTTCATTGCATGGTAAATATTTTGTTAACTCTTTTATTTGATACTATTTTGTTACTCATTTCACTAAACTTAAACTGACATTCATATTTTTAGCTTCAATAAAAAACAAATATGTTAGTAATAAATGGTAAAATCCAAATTACATCACCAATTAGGCCAATTACTATACATCACACAACATTTTCATAATGTAAACCTCTTTCAAATGTAGCTTGAAATCATGCTTTGACAAAATTATAAAAACTTTTCCCACATGTTGTAGGTAGCTTGTTTAAAAATTAATCCATCACAGATACAATTTATACAATTATGGTTTGATTCATATGATACTACCGACTACCGTGCACAGCACGCAGTGTGTTGGAATTTGGAATAAGATTGAAGAAGGCATTTTAGGCGATTAGATATTTCATGAAATAACTATATAATTGTAAAAGGCAACACTGCTCTGTGACAGCAATGATTTAGTGTAGTAGATTTTAAAAAATTTAATGGTGCAGATTCCAGATATCCATATATGAAATTGTCAGTTTTCACTGGTTTTGTTGAAGTCTGATGCCAGGCGCACTAGAAGTAGTGTTTTTTATTCCTTAATATGTTTTTCAATAAGTTCCTTCAGTTTTTCTGCGTTGGCCCCAGAAAATTCGTCAACCTATTATATGAAAGAAAAACAATGAATTGAATTAGTTCAATTTAGTTTAATACTTTTGTGTTGCTTTTGAAGCGTTGAAAAACGAAGGATTCATTGTTTGAATAGGGATGGACATGGAATATGCACATTGTACGAAATGAAATAAATATAACGAAAAAGGGAATCCAGAACTGCCGTAGTCCTTTTTATTCGGCAACACTACGAAAATATTTGGGAACCGATGGGTTTCCCCAAAGTCCGGATGTTACTTTTGGTGACCATGCTATGGATCGACCGGAGGAAAGCTAATACTTAAATCGATTGTTTTATGTTAGAAACACACAAGGGGTTTGCAGAAAAATCTTATAGTAAAATCCAATCCTAGTAAAAATTAGTTCTAAAATATCTGGATATGGCTAGTGGTCGTTGAAGGACTCCTTGTCAGTCGTCAGTCAGTAAGGATGATTGTCAATATTTATGTATGAATGTCAATGTTACGAATCTATGGTTTGATCATTCATGATGTAATTACCTTTTCCGAATTCTTGAGTAAGATGAATGTCGGCATGCATGAAATTCCGTAATCCCTTAAAAAATTAAATTACAATACGCTCAATTAAATGTTCTCCAATTAGACATCTACTAAGCAGCTTCAGAGAACAAAATATAAGAAACAGGAATAAAAATTGAAATAATTTATTTAAAAAATACTCGTTAGAATCGACTAGGACTTACGTTGCAACTTCTTCACAATCATCCACGTCAACTTTGAGGAATACAACGCTGCTCATCATGTTTGTAGACATTTCCTCCAGCTTTGGGCTTATCATTTTACATGGTCTACGAGAGAAAAATCATACGTTCACAAAATACAAGTACAGAAAAAATCAGCAATTAAAGAAAGTCTCTTACCCGCACCACGTAGCATAAAAGTCCACTACTACAAGTTTACCTCCAGCTTCTTTAAGCTGATTGAGAAAATCATCCTACAAAAATATAATTATTAATTTGAGTGTCGCCGAATCAAAAAGGATATAGGTTGTAGGTAATATAAAAATACGATATACGAGTCTATAAGAGCCAATTCCATTCCATCATTGTAGTTTAAGTAAGTAAAGCACTGGGTAATTAATTTTAATACAGATTATGCCAAGTTCTATATGATTATATGAAACTTCATTTTCACAATCGATCAATTATCATCGCATTTCTAAAATAACACATTTCGCATTTTTGGACCATGCTCGCAATTTGGGCAGTGGAACTAACTGAGTTTTTAAATGAAGATTATTGGATAAATACAATTTAATAATTTGTCCCCACACGCCCCACTAGTCTTCTTTTAATAATTTACAAAAAAAGTTGGAATTTAGCATTTAGCATTAGTCGATTATTTTTTACGTTGATTATCCTTATTAGTCACCTTCCAAACATACTACTATTCAATAGGTCACAAGACAAAATTTTGACGTCCAGGGGAAACTATTCCATTTGAAATCGTTCATGATAACATGCGTGAGTACTTAGCATTTGACTTTTACCAGCACTCACACCTACATCCGAGAAATGCACCAACCAAGGGGAAATGCCAATTTCCAAGATTTAAGATCAGGAATCACATTTTCGCTTCAATGACGACCCATTGCCCATTTCCAAGAATTTCCACTGGTACACTTGTGACTGTGAGCATCATCACATCACATAATACTTATTATCTCAGCTAGCTACACAGTTTTCGTATTGGTAATATTGATATGCCCTAATTTTCGGAATCTTACAGCTTGATTTAGGTTGGGAATGTTGGGATCAATACGGATTAATAAGAGTTGCTTGCTTATAGTGTGCTAGTGCTATATGCTTTATTGTCATTAGAGTTTTCCAACGTTCCAACGCCCCTTACCCTAAAGTAACAACGGCTATTGCGATCAATCAAACCGCTGTCATTTCTTTTCATATGTCGATGTCTTAAGTTGATTCCATTTGCCTAATTTATCAATTAATCGTAAGACATCTATATTTAAGTCATCATTCCTCCGCTCCGACATATCAACCACAATTAATCGATCTTTTGTCAGTAATTTTCTGGTTACGTGTATACTCAGATTTACCTTTTATTCGTCGCGTTTAGTAGACACCCGTGTTTTGTTAAGGTGCAAGGACTGGGTAACTTGCATAATTGATTTATAAAACCAATAAAATACTATTCCAGCCAAGCTGACAATTCACGCGATATGAAGAAAAAAACACATTAAAAACGGACACACGGACACGTAAAAAGACAATTAAGTACGACAGGACAGACATTCCGTTACCGATAAAAGTTTTTTTTAAAGAGCTAACAGTAACAGCCTATCGGAGAATGTTCTATATATTTGTTTAGACTGTCGCAGTTAACGAGTTAACAATTGACAAGTGCTTTCTGGAATTGATTTTTATTTCAATTCCAGCACTAAGGACTAATACCCTTCCTCTTTGTATGGAATCGGTAACTACTAAGTGGAATTCCATATTTCATAGGAGGACATAAACAACCAACCAATGCAATGCCTGCTATCATGATATTGAATACACATACATTATTTAACTAATATGGCATGGCCCTTCCAAAAAACTAATTCTAAAATAGCTTCACAACACAAATAAACCTGGCTTGTAAAGTCATGGAATTTCTATAAATGTTTTAGCCAATTTATTTGGTGTTTGGGAGCAAATTAACAAAAATGATCTAAAGGTCGCGTCTTCGCCTGTTCTTTCTCTTCAAAATGGTGCATCTTACAGTTTTCTTAAGTTGATATTGACAGAGGAGAAGGTTATCTGCCAAAAAACACCTTTAGCATTACAGTAAATTGTAAATGGAGGAAAAATGTAAACAACCAGTCACATGTTAAAACGAAAACACCCCCTTAAGTTTACTTTTGAGGAAATAAAGTATATTATTTGTCAAACTTTCGAATGCTGCTGCAATCTTCATCAGGACATTAATAATGAGAAAGAAAATTGAATATTTCGTATAGTATAATTCTCATGAAACTTTTCATACAATATTTCGTACAATTCATTCTCTCTTTGCATATTCTTTAAAACACTACGTTTTGTATTAAAATTTATGAATTACGAATCCATATGTTTTCCTAAACACTACACTCTAAACCAACCGGACAGGCAATTGAGATCTTTGTACTGTGTGTAGGACCATCAGGAAGGACACCAGGATGAATTTGGTAATCGCGTCCTGCCTGGTCATCGGTGGTGGGATAGAAAATGAAGCCATAGCCATACCTTTACATACATAAAAGCACCTATACTAACCTACTAACCCACCACCCACATATCACGTTTTTATACGTAAATAATTGATTTCAATAAGTACTTATGCACTATGCACATAATAATTTTTGGAATTTTCACTTTCACTCTTCCAGCGAAAACCGAGTTATCAAAAATGCATGCTTAAGAATTTAAGATTAGATCATATGATCATCGATGGACTCTTAAGTATTTTTTCTCTCTCTTGGTGTTACTTACTACTTTTCGTTACATGCGCTATCGCTATAAGTACTTATCCTACGTTGCAAGTCAATTTTCTAGCCCATGCCATGGCCCATACAAAATCCTCTTTTGTCGATCCTTTAATAAAGTACATGTACAAAAGTACAAATGTTACAGCTTCGAAGTTCGAACAACATTATCTTCGCTTTTTGCAAACATCTTTTGACGTACATATACACACACAACAACACAACTACATTTGGCTTGCTTGCCAAAAGCCAAATAAAAATTAATCCAGAGATTTACTGTGCATTATCATTTATCGGCAAACTGCTACGATAATCGAACTAAAATAATTATGCTCGACAAAGTATTTCACACAATTACATACCTTATCTACGACGGAATGAATAAGTGAGCTCATGTTGGAGGACCTTTTCCGCTTGCGACCAGTTTTTCTGGAAATTATTTTCACCTTGATATCACCGTCAGCACCAGAACCAAGGAGCGAACTGTGATCTTTGGAAGTAGTGGATGCCCGCTTACAACAATACTGCCCCAGTTTGCGTTTGGTTGGATTGGATCTACCCACCTTCACAATTAGATTCTAGCACAAGTACAATACACAGTCAAAGTCAATAGTAGTACAATTTTATGGAAGACGGGAGAAGATTGGAACGAACGAAGTGTATAAGTTGATTATGTACAGTAGATGTATGCATATACAGAATACAGATAGATTAGCGTTTTGAGCTCTGTTTTACTTAGCCTATGAATGAATATGCATCAGACTAGTCGAGTCCGGCAATTTGCATTGCATACTTGCTCGTTGTTACATTACATTATGCACAAGACGTGTTGATGATGGATTTTACTATGTATTTTACTGAGAAAGGGGAAGAGGATTGCTGTCGGGCAATCCCCCTCTTTCGTCGTCGTCATTTGGTTTCCCTGACAACTGTGGACTATGCATATGACTATAATAGTCATAATGACTCCTTCGATCGTGGTTCGTAGTCGTGGCCAACAGAAGTGGTGAGAAGCCTTCATTCTTGGCTGTCATGAAGAGAATCGTAATGCTAAAAAAACCTTCATGTGTATGATTACAGATTATGATTAGTTGGCTTATTAGCAAGGTATTCAGGAGTACCCTAAATGTAAAACGTTCTGTTCTGATGTGTTTTTGACTGCTGATTAGAATGGTGGGAGTGGGAGGGAATTAAATGTTACATTAAGTAAGTGTTACTGAAGAGCCTGTAGTGTAGTATGGATGCACACACTAGAACAAGCAGCAGCAGCTTGACCATGATGCAATGACAAATTAGCAAAAAAACGTAATAATAGAAACCTAGAAACCTATTGGGAGGAATTATGATGAGAGGATGAGGATAATAGAAAAATGAGGAAATGATGTGCAAAAAATGCAAAACATTTAAAATGTTAAAAAAGGCACGTTTCTTGAAGTCTTGCACTTGGATGGGGACCTGGGCGGGGTGGGACCCCTTCTCTATCCTAATTCCTAATCCGATCGCGGGGACAATATGGCAAATGGATCGTGCACGGATGCATGAATTTATTGCACATGAAAAAAAAAGAACTTTATTTTCCTCAACCAATGCATAATAGCTCGATTACAAAACTAGCTGAATTGGGACCCAGACAATACACTGACAACTGACTAAAAACGCACATATGTGTGTATTAAGATGATCTAGAATGGATTCAAACGTCATTACGATAATTGGCCAATCGACTTAATTTTCCTACCTAAATACATATCTACGTCACCCAAAGCTGGAAACGGACGCGACGCGGCTATTTGTCATGATGACTTTATATATGACTCATTTGCGGTGAGTCAAAAATGTGAATAATAATAATGACTATACTGAAGATGAAATTAGTCAAACTGCCGCATTTCGTTTCTAAATTATATGACATCATGAAAACCCCTCGTATTCTAATGAGTTGTGTAATTTTCTCGCTTTTATTTAGCGAGTATTCTTACATAGATAGATAAATGTGTCATATATCACGAGGTTTAATATAAACTGTTGAGATGAGCAAGAGGATCTATATTCACAAGTAATCTGTCATTCATATTCATACCATACCTAATCGTGATATATACCACACGTTTACATACATCACCAGGCAGGGCAGGACCAGGTGTATTTATGTATATACCTCAGAATCAAGGAACAGAGTCAAGTCTATTATAATGGAAACACGAGAAAAACAAGCATCTTGCCCAGTACAAAAAACAGATGAGATGACAGCAAATTAGATGCACGGATACGAACAACCGAGTGAGTGCTATGCTGGCTGACAGCCCGTGTCATTTTTATACTTTTACTGTTTTAATTACATTTTTACATATTAAATATATACCTTGAAGTACACTTGTACACTACATAAGTTTATTGTGAATCGGAAAATCGGAATTAAGCAAAAACTATAGGCAGGTTGCATGGAAAGCTCAGTCGTTCATAATCATCTGTAAAACTCATATGCATCCGACCGAATCCAAAAAGTATATCTCTCATTGATCGATCGCTCCTGTCTAGATTCTCTGGATGAGTAGAGGAGAGGAGGAGAATCGAAACCTATTGTTAACAGTTGATGGAGAAGTATTGACGGAACCACGGAAGGAATAAAAACTTCCTAAGGTTTGCAAGTGTAAGTGTAACCAGTTCCAATATTAAAGTTGATATAAAAATGTACTTGACATAAATTATTATGACAAATCGTTAAAAGAGATAGTCCGGACTCCGGAATAGGACGGGCTATGTAATGAGACACATAAGTTCTGTTGTCGGGTTTCTCTCGTCGGCCGGCACTCCTTTGTGTGACGTTTGCATACGATTAATATTCAGCATTATAATTTTTATTACAATTTGCAAATATTTGCAATTGCAATGTATATAAAACATATTCATCAAACCCGCACTCAACGTACTCGTTTTTAAACTTATCACAAGCAGGCGGTATCGATTGTAGAATACCGGGCTCCTTGCGAAAATGGAACCCTTTGAGATAATTGAGATGACACATGTCGGGTTCTGCCAAGATAATAATGAACTTGTTCAGAAATCTTGGGGCTCTGCGATACTTTTGCGATAGATCAGCGAAGCTTTAGTATAGCATTGATGCGAGGTAGGCAGACAGTTTTTTCTACCTTTGTTCTAGCGTATGAAATTCCCTTATTTAATATCCCCCAACGTGTGAGCGAGGTGAGGTGTGCTGAATAGTTAAGTTAGCTTTCTTTTTTAATGCAAATGAATTTGGTTCGCATATGAAATGGGTACGAGTATCGTATCTGATTGGGAGTTTTTTCCAACACGTTCGCTCATTTCCCAGGGTTAGGGTTCATCATAATTCGAAACGCTTTCCTAACTGCTTTCGAAATTCTACTACGAATTTAAACAGCTCTATCTCCGTAAATCAAGAAATATTTTATGCTGACTGAATGTAGTTAGAAATAACTATGACCGAATGATAATGTGACATTTCAATATTAGATTAACCTAGCTGAAAATAACCCACGGTTCAGTTTTAGTAGTTTTAGTACACTCATGACGAGTTTAAGTAGAGACGAAAAATCTTCATGAAATGAGCATTTTTGAATGTTGAAGTCAGCCAGAATCAATTTTCTGTATGGAGAAGATCTGTATGAGATTTTCTGATCAGGTGGGCAGTGAACGGCGATCGGCGATCTCAACTAATAAACTATGTACTCATATAATGTGTTGTGCTTAACCATAATATTATGCATTACAAAATTACAATATAGCACCATGCACTGCACAGTTGCACACACGTGGTAGTCGTCACTGTCACACGGAGTAGCAAGTACTGAAACCGAAATGCTTCTCTACACAAATATTACTCTACAAATTCCCAATTAGCTAAATGCCATAGTCCGGCTAAATCATACTTAAGTCACTCCAACCTTACTATGTATTCCACAGTCCGTCCACTATTTCAACTTCCAAAATGAATTATGAAATAGATCACGTCCTGCCATTGACCTTAATCGAAGCGTTGTACAGTTGAGTGTCTGTCATACCAGTAGATGGATTAAAGAAAGGATGGGACACTCCATCCAATGCTAATGCTGGGTATAGGGAAAATTCTGTTCAGATTTTTCCTCATAAGGATACACGGATATTTGAAAATTGTATACCTGAGTTACCCTCAGTAACTTTGTATTTTAAATGGGTGATTTTTAACAGTACACGATAAACAAATATCAAAATATTTCATGCGTCGCCGGTCTTCGTATTGATAGGTCTATTGTCATACCATGACACCAATGCTGTCTGCTGCATCGAGCATATTTATATGTAGTAATGTAGGTGTTGTATTTAATTTTACAAACAATATTGAACTATTTTTCCATACTATCGATAGATAAAACAATTATCGACAATCGATCAATTCAATTTCAGAAGGAATATCCACAACTATTGTATTGAACCTTGAATTGGAAAACAAACAGGATAATATGACAGCTTTCCAACACACCGCAGGAATGGCAATGGAATGCCTTAGTGTAATTTTTTACACCTTATTCACGTTTATCAAAGTACATTAATAATGGAATTTGATTGGTGAAGTTGGTAGCCGATGAGAGCTACAAATGGAGTGCATTTCTCACTGCGTGAACAGTGAATGCACACTTATCCTTATCAGTAGTCATTTAAAATAGATCTTTTTAATTTGAATGACGAACAGTGAAAGACATACGGAACCATTTCCAACTTCTTAAAAATTTGTATTTAATCAGTCAGTCATTCATATTTTATACATTCATACATTGATATACTTACTTACACTTAAATATTTATTAATTACTGATAGTAAAGTTCCAAATTCTGTCCGTCGTGTATTTCATCTGCAGAAAAATAAAAAAATGAAATATTTTAACTTATAGTTACTCCTGGCATCTACGCCCCATTATGTTTTAATTGCATAAAACGACAAATACGATTAGTTACAACAATTCGATTAGGATACTTACAATCTTCGATCTTGATGTGGTCTTTGAAGATAGTATACCACTTTTTAAGCACGATTTTATCAGATCGCGTACCAGTTTGCGCTGCGATTAATTTCTTCAAGTCTCCAATAGTGTCATCCGGATTACATTTCACACGTACTTTTTTCCCAAGCCTATCGTTGCAAGTTATTTCAATCATTTTCAATTTTAGCTACTGCTGCGCTCCAACCTGGCGCCTGGAGGAAACGTTTAGCAAAATCTGAAATATATCAATCAAAGAGTATTATATTTACATACTACTTTAATGTGATTTCAAGTGATTTGCGAAAATGGAGAATGAGTAGAATTACACAAAATGTGAGGACGACGAGTAACGAGGACACTAAACTGATTTCCAATACCCTCCGTCGTCGGTTAGTTGTCAGAGCTAGTTAGATTATGTCAAATGTAATGCGAAGTAAAAACCGTCACACTGATATTCAATTGTCATGTGATTGTGATTTGTGATGATGTGATTGGGAATGGGATGCCCAATTTTCACGTATTAAGTGGGGGATAATGTGAACAAACCAATACTGCAAAATTATTCAAATAATGAAATAACTACCTTTGATTTTGATTGGTGTCAGTCAGTGACAATTGACAATGAGAGTAGTGTGACGTCCAAAGCTGACTTAAAAAGTTAGCCTGTAGTAGTTTTCAACGTTTTGGAACCCTTCTACCAACACTCTACATAGCACAATGTTTTGCTCTGTTAATACGAGAAATAAATCCTCCTGTACAACTATTCAACTGTAGCTTTCGACGATTTCAATACATACGACAGGAAAACGAGACCTTTGTTCACATTTAAATATGTTTGC
>JAHZNA010004911.1:0-13770 GCA_027743935.1 Sinodicranocentrus sp. ZH6 | reverse complement strand
GATTTTGTTTGTAAAAAAGTTATTGATAGTTTTTTGTTTTAAATGTATTAGATTTCCATCGTCTCCAAGTTTTGATGGACAAGCAAGGCTCATGCGAATCGGTTCAAGAATATGAGCACGAGTGTCACAGTCAACCCATTCTTGATATTTAGTGTCAAATTTAAACTTTTTTGCAGATTGTTGGGCAATAAACATATCTTCACATTTTTTCCAAAATGGGTAATCACTAGGAGCATCATGGGTCATAAGTACAAACGATAGGAGTAGAGCTGGAGATGATTCCAATACATATTTTATATTTTTGTTTAAATTCATAAAATACATGAGACATTCGATGTGATCTTCCACTAATTTCTCATTGGATTTAGTTGAATGCACTTGGTCAACAGGAGGTAAAATAGGAAGCCATATATATTTTAAGGCCAATAATGTAATTAACTGACAAAACATTTGATGATCACATGTTTCAAAAAGGTTATATCTTCGTGCTGCTGGACATGAGGCTTTTATATTTATGTCTAGCTTGCTAATGTACTTTTCAATAATTCGTTCGAGAGATTCAATATATTCTTGATAAACTTCGACGTCTTCTTCTTCAGGTGCAGGTTTCTCTGTTAATGTGGAGTCATAATCCGCAAAAAAAGGAGTCAATAACTGTTTAACACTATTTGGGTGCTTACACACGAAAATCCAGGTTTGAATTACACGCTCACTCACAATCAGATACGCATTTCTCACTAAACGATAAAATTTATTAGGACGAGGAGGATCTTTAAGCCATGCTGAAGAGAAAAAATGGCGAGATCCCATAATTCACAAATAGAAAAAGGCTGTGTTGTATTTGTTAGTTGAAGATAAAAAAATTACTCAGAGCTAACAGAGATGGAGAGAATTGGAGCTAATAATTTTACGGTGGATTTCTGAATTCACACTGAAACGCTCGTCCTCAAGTTGACGCTCTTTTAACAAGGTATTGCTAACCATGCGCATCAAGCTTTCAGCAGTGAAAATATTGGACTCAAACACGATATCAGAAAGACGCTTTACTCATGAGCAAGCAACATAAAACAACATATCCTGATCGTGCTTGGGAATCACTTCCACTACAGCCTTCTCCAATGTTTGAGACTGGCATCTGTACTGGGTTATGGCGCCTGTATTGATTAAGGGCACACAAAACTCCTTCGTTGAGCATCCAGTTTCAGAGTCGTAAACATGTTCTAATGACACAGGAATGGGTACACTCCCGTTGGGCAAAGTTCCTCCTAGGTAAGTAGGAAACTTGACCGATATAAAAATTGGTTCAGCTGGGGTATCTGGGTTTTTTCTTGCACTGACGATGTCTGTAATTACTCCTTTCGTTCCGTTAACTAACCCTGCTGACGTCCAATAATTTTTTACCAAAAGGCACTCAACACCCTTTCCAAAAAACATTGGGTACTTTTTTTCTTGGCTCGAGAATTTTCCTGCACAGTAAAACTTCTTTAAAGGTGCGGGAAAGTTTCTTAGCAGCTTGCTAATGAAAAATAGGATTATGTAATTATTTATTCATGAAAAAAACTTGGGACCCAAAATTTTTTCAAAACTCTAATCACCAGTTCCGTGTGAAGGCAGATTGGTTGGTAAGCTGAAGGTATGTGGCATTTGTAAACTTTTCAATTTCTGACGGGTTCATTAATCTTGCCAAACGCAGATTCAAGAAAGTCGTTACTTCCTCATCAAAGTCACTAAATCGTACCTTGTCCAGTATTCGTTGAAAAATTGGGTCGTCGGATTGTCTGACGTTTTCCCGCAAAACAAACAGATTGGTGATTGAGCGATAAATTAGAATTCCTTCCTTGTAACACTCATCAAGGTTGGAGTTTGGTTGCCTCCATAAACTGATGTCTCCGATCGGCTTTAGCTGTAATTATGAAAATTGGTATTCAGGAAGCCTCCAGAAGAGAAAGAAGATGATGATTCAAATAATTACCTGGTAATAATCACCAAATCCAAAAACAGAAATGCCACCAAACAACTCTTCCCTTTTTCCGGTTATTTGCCTAAGTCGCTTATCCAGCACATGAAAAAAACGTGCGCCAATCATGTAGAGCTCATCGAGTATCAGAACTTTTGAACCTGAGAAATAAAAACATAAATATGACTAATTAAAGACTAGTTCGGTTTTATGTCGCTCATTAAGAAAATTTAGGAAAATTAACCTCTTATTTTAGACTCGACATCATATGAAATAGACTGTGAAAGGGCTTTCTTAACGTCCTTGTCCTCATAAAAGCTAAGTCCCAGAAGACTATGCAGCGTTGTTCCTCCTATAAAATATAAAAACATATGAGAGAGAGAGAGAGAGAGAGCGAAAGAGAGAAAGAGAAAATTGACTAGAAATGACAACTTACCAACTAAATGAGCGCTAACACCGGTTAATGCAGCAACATTATACTTGATACCATAATCCTCCATGAACTCCACTGTCTTTTTCACAACCACGGATTTACCATTTCCTGCTTTTCCTGAACATACCAAATGAAATGCTTGGTTGGTTTGAGTTTTACCAATATACGAGTTTCGTAAATTTTCAGTGATAAATGAGTACACTGTCTTTTGATCTTCAGTTAACGAAAGTTCGCATTTGGAAACTGGTGCCTTTTTGAAATGCTGTCCTTTGAGTCCCCTTATATAAGATTTATAAAACGATGGCTGATTGGGATAGTCTGTATTGACACCTTCCCAATCATTTAAAAGGTCGATGCTTCTTTTTCCGAGAGAAAACATTGTCTAGTCTTGTCAAGTTCTAAATACGTTCTGAAATCCCTTTTTGATTCCTTTGAACCAGAAAAGATTACATGTAGAGCATTTACACCAGCAGGCCCACAAATTAAAATGGAGCACATGTTTAGCAGCTGGAGACCGAAAATATTGTTGTCTTTGCTGCTGTAATTTTTTTATTGCTAACGAACCAGTTTTGCAGCTGACGATGACGGAGGAGATATTCACTATTTAAATTCATTTCCGTTTTTATATTAACAAATAATTCATGAAATATCATAAAAACTCATGTTTTTTAAAAAAATAAATCTTACTTGCTTAACAAATGTACACAACTCCTGACAAAGACAAAGAAAGCATTGGTATAAAACCACAACGTTTTATCTGAACGATTTCAGTTCATCTCTTTACGCACCTCGGATCGCACTACTTATTAGTCTTCAACATAAATAAATTTCTTGTCAGCAACAGTATTTTCATCTTTTTTGTTATTTTACGAGAAAGTTTTCCAAGCGTTAAGATGGAAGAAACGAGGAAAAGTAAGTATATTAGTTCTAAAAATTGAATTCAGCCAAGAGAAGGAAAAGGCTGAAGTATTGTTATCAAAATTTTATTTTGTCATTATTTTGTTTGTTCTTTAAGGAATCTACGACGAAGAGTCTTTGTCTGCAACGGAATTGGCTAGGAAGGAGCTTTTCCGAAGAGCTGTTGAAAACAATGACAACGAACTTCTTGCAAAATTGGCATCTATTGAGCAAGGCGTACGCGCTATAATCAAGGCTTCTAGTCCTCCAGACAAGCAACGAAAAACATACATTGTTGTAAAGCGTGTGTATGACACCGAGTCCAAAAAGGATACACTTGTGGAAGAGGAAATGGAAGAGAACGACATCACACTTCCATTGGATCGAACTACTGGATTCTTTACTGCCCCTGATGTCCGTGCAATCGGTGCAATACGTATCCGAAAGTACTTTTGGCCTAGAGCTAATTGCTGGTATGTGTCGTTTGCAAAGAAAAACTCAAGCAAGGACAACAGTCCCATCAACGATTCAATCTTTCGGATTTCCAAATTCGAATTAACTGGATGGCTGGAAAAGTGTGGCAAAACAATGGAAGAAATATCTACTACACCAAAAAAGGAATTGATCAAGTGTCTGCAACATCCTGATGCTACTGGTGTTCCCAGGGAAGATGACCGTTTCTGGAACCCTTACTTCACTGTTATTACTCCGTCTGGATCGTTAATGACCAGACCAATGAAGAAAGACACGGGAGAGTATTGCTTTGTGTTCCGGAGACCAGTCGAAAAACAATACAGCACTTTTATCTGGCGTGGTCCAACTATGGTCATTGAAGAAGGTGAGATAAAGTTAATTTCGAAAAACATATTTTCATGGATTGATTTATTGTAAAACTGAATTAATTTTTATCGTGGATTTTGTTTTTTGTTTTGTTTCGAAGGGGACATGTTGACCTTGATGGTTTTGCTTCGTCATTACGATGAAGAAATGGAACAGGAGATACTACGAAGGACTGGCTCTATTGGCAGCAGCCGAGATCAACAACCAACTTCAGGAACTTCCCGTGTATCAGCTCCAGTTGCTACAAAGCTCTCTGAAGGGAAGGAAACGGAAACCGGGGAGAAAAAAAATAATTAAATTCTTGATTTTTTGAAAGTGTTTTAAAATGTTTTGATTGTTACTGTTTTAATAATTTTATCTCAAAATATTTCTATAATAGCTTGTATATTGTTTAAGGGAAAAGTTTAGTTTAAAAGTATTTACGCTAAAGTTAAAGGTTTGTTAAAGTTTGTCTTAACCTTGCAATAAACAGTTTGATTTTCAATTTTAAAACAAAAATGGACCCTAACGTAATTGATCTCAGATTAAAGCACCCATTTACAGCCACGGCTATTGGACCAACAATGAGTGGGAAAAGCTTTAAGGTGTTGGATTTAATTCATCGTAAATCAGAAGTTATAGATCAGCCTATAGATCTAACAATTTATGTTTATTCCGAAATGCAAGATATTTTCAAACAGTTTCAGGCTAAGCATAAGGATATTGTCTTTATACATGAAATAAGTGACATAAAAACATATATTCAGAAAGGAAAAAAATATTTAGTTGTAGTTGATGATAAAATGGACACTCTAATTGATTCAAAGGCAGAAAATCGATTATTAACCAATTGGTTTACAAAATGGTGCCATCATAGAGACACAAGCATGATTGTTTTACTTCAGCAGATGTATATACCTAAACTAAAATGTATAACACAGAACACCCAATACACAATGCTTTGGAGAAGTCCTAGGGATAAATCGCAATTAATAAAAGTAAATACTCAAATGTATATATATTACCGCGGGTTCTTAATCGAATGCTATGATATGGTTATGGCCAAACCGTTTTCAACCTTATTTCTTGATATGAACCCGCAGAGCAATGATCTCAACCGTGTTCGTTCCTCTCCATTTCCAGATCCTGACCTGATTATTTTCCGTCCTAAGTATGCGCCGAGTTATCGAAAACCGTGAGTTTTTAGAAGCCATCGTGCATTTCTCTTCAAAACACCGACGGGAGCTTATCTCATCAGCTTCGCCTGAAGAAATTAAAAGTTTGGTCGAATTAGTTATCAATGCGAAATCGTTTGATTTAACCAGTTGTGAGAAAAAACTAGTGAAAACTCCCAAATCAACATTTAAGTTTCTTTCTAGTAAAAAACATTGGACTTTTGATGAATTAAAGAAACAATTTAAAAAAGCAGATAAACTTATTCCTCCGTTAGTTGCATGTATACTCACAAAAGTTTTACAGGAAGTGATACAGTTTGTTTGCGACGTAATTTAAATCATGACGGCGGAATTGTTTCGCGTAGTTCCTTTGGCTGAATATGAAAGGTTTTTATCGCATGAAAATGGGATAACAACTGGAGACATTAATACTCAAACTACAAATATGTCTACTAACATTGACTGTGATAGTATAAATAAAGAAAATACTTCTCAGTCTTCACCTCCTACGGAATCATCGACAGGGCAAGAATATGAAAATCTTATTCCCGAAAGTTCTCTTCAGCCTACGTCATCTATTAATCCCAAGATTCCCCATGATTCCGTTGACAGCACATTGATCGTGAAAGAAGATAATATAAATTCGTTTAATCTTCCAGTTCAACAGCATTTTGATGAAAAGGGTTTTTTGAAAAAGTTATCCGAAATTAGAAAATGGAAGACCTATGAAGATGTTTTACTAGAAATGAAATAAATAATTGAATGCTAATGGCACTAGACGAGAAATATATTAAACGCCAATATTATCAAACTAGAGAACCTGGTGCATTTTCCGGAATTTCAGGTTTTATGAGAAATAAAAAACTTAAAGACTTGAAATCAATTAAGGCTTCCTTAGGAAAGCTCAAGACTTACACTCTTCACGTTCCTGTGCGTCGAAACTTCCGAAGAAGAAAAGTTATTATTCCTTGGTTGGACAACACATGGGCTATTGATTTGATACAGTACTCCAACATTAAAAGTTCAAACAGTTATTTTGAATACATTCTTGTTGCCACTGACATTTTTAGCAAATACACATGGACAAAAGGTATTAAACATAAATCAGGGAAAGACGTCACTGATGCTTTTGAGTTTATTCTTAATAGTACAAAAAGGCGTCCAAAGTTTATTTGGGGAGATATGGGACGTGAGTTCTACAATTCTAGTTTTAAAGCTTTACTGGATAAACACAACATTAAACTGTACAGTACGTTTTCTAAATTAAAAAGTGTTTTTGCCGAGAGAAAAGTTCGACAGCTAAAAGAAAAACTTGCAAAAGTCTTCACTCATACTGGGAAAAAAAGGTGGGTTGATGTGTTACCATTCATTACGCGCTCTGTTAACTATTCTTACCATCGAGGAATCGGAATGCGACCCATTGATGTTTCACAGAAAAATGAGGATGACGTTCTTTTTAATTTGTTCAACAATGTAGTTAATCTCATGCTCAAGAAACCAAACCTCAAAACGCAACTCGAGACGGGAGCATTTGTGAGAATTGCAAAAAACAGATTTGTCTTTTCAAAGTCCTACGAGCAAGGATGGACAACGGAAATATTTAAAATTCGAGAAATACGTGACAGTTTTCCTGTACGAACATATCTAGTTGAAGACCTACTTGGTAATTTGCTTGATGGAAGTTATTATAAAGAAGAACTACAAGAAGTACACATAGACTCTAATCAACCAGAGTAATGGAGTTTCTACGATATCCTTACTCAGCTTCAAGGGAGGATTTTTTCGTTTATCTTCAGAGTAACAAATCTTTAGATATTTATCCTAGAAATACCTCTTCAAACTTCGAAAATTATTTGGGAAAACCTATTGACGTTTCTGATGGAAGTTATGGTGTAGGTGTTGTTTCATTCACTTACATGGAACATGAAAATGGGGATAACATTGAAACACCATCCGGAAAGTCAACTTCTCCAAACTCTTCTGAAACTTTGCCAGAGGGTGATCCAAGTACAAAAACCCCTCTTACGCCTCTGACTCCTCTGAAATCTCTTCTTTTTAAAGAAGACGGAGTCGAGAACATCCTAACTGTAAATATAAAAACACAAGTGACATTAGGGTTTACAAAAAAGATTCCTCATCTTACATCATTATTTGTCTTAGCAAACAAAGAGTTTAAAGATAGAAAACTTGTTTGTTCATTTCACGTAGCTACATCTGCTAAGGGAATATATACCGTCATAAGAAATTCAGCTAAAACTAGTG
This sequence comes from Sinodicranocentrus sp. ZH6, assembly GCA_027743935.1. NCBI lineage: Eukaryota > Metazoa > Arthropoda > Collembola > Entomobryomorpha > Entomobryidae > Sinodicranocentrus > Sinodicranocentrus sp. ZH6. The sequence continues at coordinate 6,227 of JAHZNA010004911.1, read as the reverse complement.
ATCAAAATTTAACTTTGAGGCTGGAAGACCACCTGGCGCAAATGATGGGCTTTACTGAGAATGAATTTAATCATGGAGAATTTACATCTCAAAGACCGATGTCTGAAAGTCTTTATGAAAAACTAGCCAACGGAAGTGAATTTCGTATAATTTTTTACTATATAACGAATAAAATAATAGAACTGAAGAGTCCTGTTTCAAAACAATTACATGATGTTATCAGTGTTATACAGGCAGCTTTCGATGCAAATGACTATGATGTGGGGATTCTTGAGAAAAAGCGAGGCGGGGCATTAATTTTTAGCATAAGGGACGACTTTTTAACGTTTACTCTCCCCAAGGGTATCAATTTATACTTTGGAATTGATGCTAATTACAACTTTTTTAAAAATTCGACGGAAATTTATTTGCCTGATAATTTGTTCAAAACAGCGGAAGTTGATCAATCAAAAAGTCCACCTCTTGCAATTAAAAACGTTTCTGATATAAATTTAAAGCCACCTGGTCAATTAGTAGTTCAAAGTAATATAGTAGAAAACCAGTTTTTTGCTACTTGCATGATGCCATATCTTATAGTTATTCCAAGATCTTCCTCCACAGGTGTTGTAGAGAAAACATTTAATCCCATAATTTACTTTCCTGTTAAGAAGCAGGAGTTTAGATCTATCAGAGTTAGTCTTGTTAATGAAGCTGGAAAGTTATTATCTCCTTCTCATATTTCGTCTAACATTCTTTTACATTTTAAATGTAAATGAAGAAAACGAGACGTGTATACTGTTCTGATAACGGATGTCAGCTACAGAAAATGCAGACAGCTGAAGTCGGAAGAGGTTCTTTGCAAGTGGGATTTGGTTCTGGTTCATTTGCTCCCAAATCTCAAGTTGCTCACTTCTCAGGTGGAGGGTCTGGAGGTCTCATACCAGAAGCAAGTAGTTACTTGTTTCCTCTAAGCGCCCTAAAAAACAGAATTGAGTCCAACAAGACAATTTTTAAAAAGAAAAAATCATCCAAGCAGACAAAACAAAAAGTTCAACGAGGAGGTGGAGGTAATAAAGCGAAGAAAGCTCCTAGTAAAGGACAAAAAAAGAATAAGAAGCAAAAAACTGTTAAGAAAAAATCAACCCGCAAGAGCAATAAAAAAACCAATGTGGGTAAGAAAAAGAAGAAATAATGGAATATCAAATATATAATGGTTCGCAAGCTTCGGTTAGAGGTGAGCTCGATTTACAAAGCGTTTATCCCACCGACGTTTCTGTGCTAAGTTCGGAGTATCAATCTTTTTTCAACACATATAGTATAAAGGACGAATTCAATATACTTGAATTTAATATCTCAGGATCTAGTATTCATTATCTTGACCTGAAAAATTCGTATCTTTACCTTAGATTAAGAATATTGAAAAGTGATGGAACCAAACTTCTCTCCTCTGACGCGGTAGCTCCTTCCCCTTTATTTTTCCACACTTTGTTTGAAGGAATCGAGGTGTACTTAAACTCGACTTTGGTCTCAGATTCCAGTTCATTGTATCCCTATAAAGCTTTTATTATTAGACATTTAAACACGGTATCTGAATCTAAATCTACCCAATTAACCTTGGAGGTATATTTTCCTGATGACAAGCCGGATGTTTTTGATTCCAGTAATAATGCTTGGTTGACTAGAAACGAACTGGTTCGTGACTCTAAACCCATTGAGTCAATTGGAAACATCTGTGATGATATTTTTCTTCAGACTCGTTATCTGTACAGAAATACGGATGTAAAAATCAGACTTAGACGAGCAAGTTTAGGATTTTGCTTGGATGGAGCATCTTATACAGGAGGAATATTTCCATACAAACTAGAAATTGATGAAGCCGTGTTTATGGTAAACAAATGCACTATTCATGCTGACGTCGTCAAAGCTCATCAAGATATTCTTGATAAAGGAGGAAGACTCTACTGGCCTTTGAGAAGGTGCCAAGTTAAAAGTTTTGCGATCCCTCTTGGAAGCCAATCATTTAGAAGTGATAGTATTTTTGCTACAAAGACACCAGAAATTATCGTCATTGGAATGGTCGATAGCTCGGCAGTTACTGGAAACATTAATAAGAGTTGCTTTAATTTTCAACATTTTGGAATTTCATCTATCACTGTTACTGATGAGAATCAAAGCGCTTTCTATAGATCTTATAAGATAGACCCGGAGAACAATAAATATTTATCGGTTTATAAATCTCTTCAGAATCTTGTTGGTTCCCCGGATTTATCTAATGGTATTACTAGAAAAGCGTTTTTAAACGGATCATTTTTGATTGCATTTCATTTAATGACAAATAATACAGGCATGCGATATCAAATTGAACGAGAGAGTAAAATAAAAATTGAAATAACGTTCAAGTCAGCCACAAAAACGAGCATAAATTTGATTGCATATGCACAATTTCAACATTTATTAAGCTTAGATGGTAATAAGCAAGTTTATATCGAATGAATTCATCATGAACTCAACAAGTTTGCGATGCTATATAAAAAAATTAGACAACAGTTGCTCCGAAACATTTGTTGTTTCCCCAGAAGAACTAACTAATATATATTTTGTAAAAAAATTTAATTATATTATTTGTAATACGTCCTCCGGAGAAGGTCGTCATTGGGTAGCCTTTATTGTATTTAAGTTTACAAATGGATATTTAGGAGAAATGTTTGATCCTCTTGGAAAGGATTATGTCGCTTATAACCTCAAACCGACATTTAAAATTATTTCGAAATGCTTCAAACAAATACAGTGTGAGAAAAGCATATCGTGTGGTCTCTTTTGCTTACACTATCTTTTTTATAAATATAAATATAATTTTCCAATTTGTAAATATCTGAAAATGTTTAGTAGTAATTTACTGTTAAATGAACAACTTGTGAATAATTTTTATTTGAGCTTGAAAAAGCAGTCCGATGCTGTTTGTACATAATTGTTTTTATTCTGAATTTGTAATAATTTATAGCTAAATGTAACTTACGAGTTGATGAGTGATTTAAAGGTGTATTCGTTAACGTTACAGGAGTATAGTTTTTGCACTTTTAGTTTAATTATAAGCAACATGATTGTATGCTGTGTTTTATCGGAAGCTTTTAATTAACATATATTTGTTCACTTTTTTGTACTTTAATATCAATTATAACAAAATTAATACTGTTTTAAATCTTGCCAAACTGTAAATAAAAAGAATTTAAAATTTCAAAAAGAATAAATAAATAAATAAACATACTGGTAACAAACTTTGTTTATACACTTTTAACTTGTTTTGAAGCTCATGAGTATTTTCTTTACATGCATTCCTCTATTCCCCTTTTTACTCAGAAAAAGCCAAGCCAAAGCGTGTTGGCAAGATTTAGTCTCCCTTCTTACACCTATCTCTACACCTAGATCAAATGTTCATACAGTAAAAATGTATTCACCGAAGAGCGTACAAAAGAAGCATGCAGACTACCAACGTAGCATTCGGAAATTCTTGCTTTGCATCCTCTGTTCCACTGCTCACAGTAAACCTATACATATTAAGTATGTTGTATCTATTAGATATATAAGTGGATACATGTATATATCCTGTCAAAAATATTTTTCTAAGCATCTTTTTTTCAAGTAAATGTTGCATATATATATACATCACCCTGTAGTCCGTCCTTGCAATTTTGAAGTCCGAAGACATGAACGGACAAATTGCAGGTATTCACATTTATGCATTTGTAATAAAGCTGCGTTTAGTCCACTCCAGTTTTTCCAGGTTTCATTATTGGAAGTGTAGCGTTTGGAAACTATAGCCAGTCTGCAAAGCGCTAGTTCTACTTTTAAGGTGATTTTGTCGATTGAATTCTAAGATCAAATCAAAATCTTGTATTTTTTGTAATGATATAATTTTTATTAGGAATCTACTTTACCTGGGGACAACCGAAAGGTACTTTAGGGACATCAAACTTGAACAAACCCCAATTTGCATGATTTGAGAAATCGTCAGTGGCAAATTCCGTAGTAGACGACTCATTTTCGGGTGTGGTGACTACATCTGCTAGCCAGTCATTGGGATTTGCAAAACCACTCTGGAGCGAAGCCAATTGTTCATCCTCGATTCTTTTTGTTGACGCTCCGTCCATTGTTTTTGTTGACGCTTCCTCTATGGTTCTTGTTGACGTTTCCTCGATTGTTTTTGTTGATGCTATGTCGATTGTCTCAGAAGCTGTAGGGAAGAATGAAAGTGAAGGTTCTGCTATAGGTGCATCAGTTGAAGAAGACGAAGTTGACAGTGGCAGAGGCATGGAAGAATAATTTAGCAAGTGGATCTCGAGTTTGTCCGGCATTGATGGAATAATCAGAACGGATGTGGAAGAGTAAGGAGGAGGAGCGAGAGTACTCACAACTCGCGGGAAAAAAACTTCGGTTTTTTCAATGTTGTTATTCATACCTTCCTCAAGAAAATCGGTGCTAGAAATCAAAGTTGTTTCTGTAATTGTTTTTCTGGTTTTTTCAAAGTCGACGCTTGAAGCCGAAGGAACTATGTACTCCGATGTTGAAGAGTAAGGAGCTTGAAAGTTGACCAATATTGTAGGAGTACTAAGAGTCTGATTTTCTTTGATCGGAGACTCTCGTTCCACTTGTGTATTCTTTCCTCCTGTAAAGTAAATAAAGTTTATAAGTATTGCTGCTTTTTCATTCAAAAGTGAATATATTATAATTTGGCTACTAGAAACTTACGTCCTAAAACGTCACACTGGATTGCATTTTTGTAGGTTCGTCTTGCGGCAACTCGGAGCAGATTTTCCTCCCAGATGCATAGATAGTCGGATTTTGTTTTAATAAAAATACATTCAGTTTTAGTAATGCACTCCTTGCAGTCAACAATATGACCACACTCGAGATTGCTGCTTGCAAATCTTAGAACACCTCCAAGGGTGAAGATTAATATCAAACCTCGAAGTGGTTTTTTCATTTTGTTGCTCGTCTGTATGATATTGTATTTCTTGAATTTAAAAACTGATGCCGACTTTTCTTGATATTTATATTTGAAGTCAAACATTCAACTTTTTTTCTTTTTCTAGCTCTATACCCAATGAAGACTAAATGTTCTCTGAGTTGACAGGATTTTTTGTCCATTGTCATGAGACACATTTGGATCTACGTGTGATACATATGATAGAGATGTTTCAGATGAAAATTCGAGTTTTTAATATATTCAACTTCTTCTTGTTGGTCTCTTGACTTATTCTCCAATAATATTGATAATGTACACGTCAATTCTCTGATCTTATAGATATGTGCTTTTTTGTGTTTGGGGTATGTACGGATATCCAGAAACAAAAACCTGTATGTACTGGGTTCTCCCGCTATTAGTTTTTAAACTAAGAGAGAAAAGTTCTTATGTTTATAAGATAATAACCTTTCAGACACTAGATGGCAAATATACGATACTATCCTTTTGTCTTATAAAAAAAAACCTTCACTTTCCGTCCACACAAATCAATTAATATTATGATGGTGTAGATGGAGTAAGTTGTATATCAAAGAAAAAAAGTAAACACTCACAAAAAACATGTCTCGGTTGATTGAAACATACTACTGCCATTGCCACTTACTTTTACATAATCTTCAATGCTTTCATAATTTGCAAAATATCAACCTCTAGCTAGAACTGTGCACTGTATTTAATACTAATAGACAAAAATTTGGATAATATTTGTCTACTCGTTGCGGTAATTCCCTTGTTTTGCCAGCTTTAGAGAGCAAATGTGAAAGTGGGGAGAAATGAGAATTGATTTGAAATTTGCAGACAACATTCCGAATTTATTTTCACGCAATTTTGTAAAGAATTTAAAAATGTGATTTCCCAACAGCGTCTGTTGGATTAGTATTTAACGACCAGTAACACCTCCAAGAAAAGTGCCGTCTTTGTTGTTGATATCAACTGCTCCAACAATTACAGCGTTTGCAAGATCCCTTCGCTTTTTCACCGAGGTAATGGCTACATTTCCAGCATCGTCAGTTGCAACAGATCCGCCACCTAGAGTTTGAATAAGAAGCTCGTCTTTGTCTTCCGTTAATTCCTCCGGAGAACGTACCTCCTTGGTTTTTAACGTTGACTGCGCCGTTAATCATTTTACCCCCGCCTGCCAGAGCTGGTGTAGGTGGAGGTGGAGAAGGTGCTGTTTTTGTCCACAGTTCGAGGTTTTCTGCCCAAGGACAGCCAGGCGGAGGGCGAC
>JAHZNA010004910.1:0-11534 GCA_027743935.1 Sinodicranocentrus sp. ZH6 | reverse complement strand
AAAGGTACCCTGATCGGATTTATGCACTGCATGCAAATATAAAACCGAATTGACATTTGAGGAGACTCGAAAAACGAAAGAAGTTAGTATGAAGGGAAAAAACCAAAGTGCAGACAGAACCTGGCATTCCATTACTGTTACGAAATCCAGCATGCACAATGCATTTGCATTAGGTGAAACTGCATGTGAAATTGTCGACTCGGAGAATTACCAAATCTGTAATACACAATGCATTACCAAAAATTAAATCAGATTTTAAAACTAATTAGAGTCAATTTTTTGAAAAAGTAAATGAAGGTCGGAACTCTTGAGGTTTTGAGCTTTCATTTGATGCCATTTTTATAAAAAACTGTGCACTCCTTATATGACAAAAGGGTACAAAACTGACTGCCCTGCCCGGATCTCAAACACGCTCATATAATAAGTATGGATGGATACTGTTTGTAATAGCCCATTAGTTATTGGTTACATACGTATCCTTTCCCGTCACTTCACACAAAATACACAGGCATTGAACGAGAAGTCGTTAGTTTTACCATTTAGTTTAGTTTAATTAAGTCGTATCAAGGTATACTCGTATCACAATAAACTTAAAACCAGAAAGTTTATGACGTTTTACAACTTCACCAGTACAATAAATGCCCTTAAATACACTTTATTATCTGGCAGACTGAAAATTACAGTTCATAATAACTACTCGTGTTACACGTGTATGTTTTTGATACGGCATTAGGTGGCCAGTTGCGCGCTAATCGCAAATACCGAGTTGTTTTGAAATGACCTCAGGATACTTTCTGGTATTTTAACTGTAGCTAAACCGTGCTTTTCACCCATATCTAAAGGCAAGCCACAGTTTTGGTGCGGATGGCGTTTTAATTACATGGTGCTTTAAGTTAAAATACCGAGTCCACTACAGACTCCCTCATTCACAGACCGATGCAATATTATATAGTATGATGATGATATACATTGAGGCACACCATTTGAAAAGGTAAGTACTCTGATTAGGAAATTTATTAAAAAGCTCGTCGGGACGGTTGCTATGATGCTGTATAATTTGCTATACTATTTTATGACCAAATTATTTATTTTGCCTTAAAAGTGGTCCCGTCGGCACCAATTTTGGAAATTAATTATAACGCATTTTTTTCTAATCACATCACTTCTTTCCATACACTTTGGGTAGAGCTTAGATATGCATGTTTCATTCACTATATATATTCCGCCCTTAAATCCCTTACCAATTCGATGACGCATTATCCTCTTCAGGCGTTTGAGGCATGTCGTCCTCACCAGTTCCAACGTTCAATGTCATAGCTAGAACTGAAAGTATACCATCCTCTACATTAGCATGCGACATTACCGTCCATGTAACGTTCTGTCATAACTACGTCGGTGAAAACCTGTATGTATGGGAAAGAAAAACTAGCCAAATGAATGTCGTGACTATTAAACAAACATGTAAATTTTATGCAACCAGCAACTGCCAATGCTAAGATGAGTTCTGAGTTCCACATCACATCCACACACAAAAATGGACGAGTATTTCATCGTTCACGGAACTCGGAGAAATTTATGTGAAAGCCTTCGTGACCAAGTTTCCAAATGATGGAATTGCATATTCGTCCTATCCTAGCACTGCACACTGAATGATGTAATCCAAAAATCTACGGTTGCTACCAGCTTAATCCTTGGAAATCATTCATTCGTTACTACACTACACTATGAAGTCATCTTGCACTTAGGCTCTTAGGCAGTTGAAATCTTTTACTCCACATTCATCGTTGTGGAGTTGTTCAGTGTTACAAGACACATTGAACGTTTGGATATTTCTCAATCAACATACTCTCAATCTTAATTTTTCTTCTCCATTATTTCTCCCCTGATTTTTTTCGTAATCGACAAGTTTTATGTCACTATCCAACTACTGGATTGCATTTTGTTTGAACAAACAGGAAGTTTCGTTGGAAACTTAGAATTTTGTATGCGAGACGAGCTAGGTCCATATTTTTATATATGTACGTGGCACGGCCCAAGCACAAAGTGCATGTGTGCAAATAAGATTTCACAGAACTTCACACATTTCATTGACAGAGTTTGTACAGTTAACTGGGTCTTTCATCCCTTGTATTGGGTACACACACAGTACACAACCCAGTCGGCAAAATATATATTCAACCGAGGCAATTTTTGTTTGTGTTTTTGATACATGCTACAAAAACAAGGCTTTAGTCCGTTTCGCCAAATCTACTCGTGCTATATAACAAAATGGTCAGCTTGGTGGTATATTTAGCTGCAGTACATTGTTACAAACTGAAACACTAACCTCACGTTTTATTTTTACATCGTGGCTTATTTACTAAAACCATTTTAATGAACTTTGAAAAATGAATACTATTACACACTGTTGACCGTTTACAGTACTTCCGAGTTACCGAAACAATCTGAAGTACTTTATTACTGCTTTAGCAGTTAAAACTGGGTCGTTGCAACATGGTTTAATGGGACGTCAATATTAACAAACAGGCGTAGCTCATTAAGTATCATGAATTTCGGTTTTTATCCTTAAAATAAGTTAATTTATCTTATTGTCGTATCCAATTTTAATTTTGACGGTTAATTTCCATTTTTCTCCTGAAGAAGACAAATGTGTTTGTCGAAAGCTCGAGTGTAAATAAAAATTTAAAACTACATTCATCAAGCCCTGAAGAATTTTCTAAAACAAACTTGTTCCAAACTTGTATAGACACTGTTGAGCGTACTCCCATTATTAAAATAAAAAAAAATTACTGCTTGAAACTGCCTGCCTTGTTTTTTCCTTTTTTTGCTTGTGCACAACTGTTGGAGTTAAATGGAACTGGATAGAATCGTTCATGTTTTTTTAAAAAGTTTTGAGAACAAGAACTAATTCTCTGTCTTTTAAAAAGTGTATCGTTTCACGTACAAGTTTTTTTTGCATGTGCTGTTATGTTATAAAGTATTTCCTTTAACACGCGTAAACACATATAAAACAAAACCGAAGGTTCGGTTGAATGCATTCCAGTATTTCAAAGTTATGTAACGATTATTTTAGAAGGTTCATTTAAGACTCGAAATTTATGGAGAAAAAGCACTACTGTTTTATGAACGTATTCAAAAAAATCCATTTAGTTGATAAAGGTATATCACAAGCACAGCACGCAGTATCTCTGCCAACTGCCAACTAACTGACCAAAAATGGTAGATCGTGGCCATGTGCTCCTAATAACACAATTTCCATCTTTTGCAGCATGAACGTGAATACGCTTAATATGCATTGGTAGTACGATAAACTCACCCAGTTACAAGTCACAGTAGATTAGCCTGTGCTTCACTTGTGAAAACCCGCATATCGCATATTACAGCATTAATGTTCACAATATTATTATCTTTATCGGGTGACGAGACGACTAAGAGAGCGCATACGAGTAACAGTTGAATGAAACACAGAAATGAGTTCAGTGTACAGTCTATTACATATTTTTCACATCGTATAAATGTGCATTTGATGCGTCCTTATTTTTTAAGCGTAAGCATATTGGTTAACCAAGATTGGTGGACAAAGTCTTGCTACAGCAGGTTGGATCATAACAGATTTTTCTTTAAGACGGGCAACTTTTCTAAATTGCTTGACAACGAGTATAGTTGCTAGTCAAAAGTATGCTGATATCCATACAAAATTGAAGTAAGCTTTGTTGATTTCCTCCAATTTTCTATAATTTACTAAAGTCTCTCATTTTTATGTTATGGTCCTACCTGGTAAACAAGCTACTTTACATTTATCTTGTTGGTTAACGTTCACTCACTGTAATATAATGCGGTTGCCTGTCTTTGGAACGTGTTACGTTTACTGCGGAGTAGATAATTAATTATAAATAAAAATCCTGGTAAATGATTCAGTCGTAGCTTGCGTATATTTAATTAAATTAATGATATGAAAAGGAGACCTTTGTTCCTATTTAACAATTAGCATAACCGTTAGCAGTTTTGAGTAGTGCCTTGTATTAGCTTCATTTTGATATGTCCCTTGCTGTATGTAGCTGTAGAAATACGAATTTCAAATTTGAAAACTACGTGACCTTTGACCTCAACTTGCTAGCACTTTAAACTGAATATAGCCCGAATTATTAGATGTCGATTGCAAAAAACAGAAATGCAAATTCCAATTTTGAGCCAAGATATGGTCTAGTTAACGGAGAAATATAAATCGGGCGAGAAACGGACGGGGTCTAGTAGCAATCTATATAACTATAGCATTTAAAGTACACAAGCTAAATAATTAAAGAGAAACATCTTACAGGGAAAGTAAAAGTAATTATAATAATGGTAGGAATCGATTTTTTGCTCACATTTTGATCCCTTTTCTTGATTATACAGTGAGGGTATTTCTACTATTTCCAGTTATTGTCCAGAAATTCCTCTGCCTAAAAGATATTTGCTATAAATGCGTTTACAATATCGAACGATCAGAGGTTTCAACAATGGGATACTTAAACATACCGTGCGCCGTGTTGTTACTGCCTAAGTGAACAACATGTGTAGGTAATCGATCAAGTCCGCATTACTGTACTGCAACGATTTTGGGAAAATTTGCGATGGGAGAAAAACATATGATATGAACAATAACCGTTACAAACTACTAATTGTAAGTGTAGCTCGCGAAACAAACTTAGGCGACTCTCATTACTCTCAATATTAGGATAAGTTTGTTTTCGATTGGAAACATCCCTATCGAATAATAAATATTTAATACAGTGGGGTCAGTAAGAGATACTCTAAAGAAATTCTGGAATCTTTTTTGGTTGCGTTACACCCTCACACATCAAATCATTAATCTAGCACTGGAAATCAGCCGAGTGCCCGTACTCATTCATATAACCATAGAATAACTTATATATACTGGAAATGAAGATTCAATACTTTAGTTAGGAACAAATCTGTTTAGCCAAAATACACTGACAAGCATACATATTTATTCAACGCTAATACTCAATTTTCAACGAGATTATGCATTCTGATTCTGATTCACCCAAACGCTCAATAGCTAGGTTAAGAGGGAGAAATTTTGTAAATTTATTTAACATAACCGGTTCCCATGGTTTCTAATGTCAAAATTTTTACTATGTATATGATAAAAACATGCGGATTTGTCATTTACATCATTTCAAAATTCCCAACCGATTCAATTTTATAGCCGCTAAATTTACGTATTCGGTGGAATTCTAAAGTAGATTGGTTCCAATTTCTTAGGGGTTGAGCAATGAGTAAAAAATTCTTCTCACACAAATCGCCTGTGACTCACTAATTCTTGTAAATCTTCAAATACGAAATCTTTATTTTGTTAAGTCAGCCTACACAGCTCATTTTATAAAACACCCAATCGGGTCGTATCTTTGTTCCTAAACCTTAGAATACAAAACTCGATTTAACAAAGTGCACATAAGTTAATGTTCGAAGTGAGATATAAAGTGTTTTAAATTTGTGAGCTACACGACGCGAGTCTTTCAAGATTAACAATGTACAGAAGAAGAAAAAATCACAAATTTAATTGCTCTCTCAGATTAAGGAAAACAAGTTATGTGGAATTGCAATTTACTTTGTCTGAAAATTTTGTTCCCATTTAGAGCCAATTGAAGACACTGTAGACTTCCAACATTGAGCTCTTTGTGAAAATTTGCAATAACTCAAGAAATTAATTTATAGTTGCGTAACGTGCATCTGGAGAAATTGTTAGCATTGTTTTCTCCATGTTTGATTCCACTGGAAAACACTTATCATGTCCAGGTTAGCGTTCCTCACCCATGGCCACAACATATGCTCGTTAGAAACAAGATTTTTCTCTTACAAATCTGTATGTATGGTACATTGTCAACAAACTGGCTTCACAACAGATTCTTTACATATCTGCTCCTCTCTGCAAATAACAGCGTAACTATATAAAACACCATACGGAGCATTTGTTAGGGAAAAGGTTCCTTCCGTTCCCTTACCCCCACCCCCATAGATAGAAAAAAAACCGTTTACCAACGTAGATTATTGCATAGTTTTCAGTCAAGCTGTAGTTCTAGTTTTAGCTGTAACTTTGAAGTTGCTAATAGAGACCATAAGTTGTTAAGACATGTACTGTAGATTTGTCTTTAAAGGCCCACCACAACTTTACGCACATGTACTTAAGACTTGTACATAAGTTTTTGGTACATATATGATTGCGGTGTAGACACGGGGTGAATCGAGACCTCCCTTCTAAGCTACTTGCTGCCGCTAAACAGATGGGTAACGTGAGACTGAGAATTTCATACAATCCTTGGTTCAATTGAGTGTGCTGAAATTGGATTTTTAGGTACAATGCACTGCGCTTTGGAAGACAATTTGTCTTGACTTTCTCCTTAGTACAGTCCTAAATTCAGTCCAGAAATTATGGCTTTAAATTCGGCCTTCAGTATGGCCCTATATTTAGTATTTGCCAAAACCCCAAATTCAGTCAATAGAACAGCCATAAACTCGGTCTGTAGCATGGCTCGAAATTCTTTCTTTAAGATCCACAGCCCTACAGCGGGTCTTCGGTATGGGTCTAAATTCAGTCTTTAGTGTAAGGTATCTAATACTTAAATATGGCCCTATATTTTGTCTTTAGGTGAATGGGTTCTTCAAAACATGGCCACGTTAGTTTATGTGACCGTAAATTCAGTATTTTTTTTCTGACTCTGTAAATTGGTCGTGAATTTGTTTTCTAGTATGGATTTCTGGCATTATTTTATGTATGTCTTATGAGGTCTGCAATAAAGTCAATAATAATAATTTAGTTGAATACTACATTTTATTTTACTGTGGCCCTTAATGAAGTATTTTGCACTGGAAGTACTGCCATAAAATGTGTTCGCATTGTTTTTATCTTTAAAGCCCTTCATGTAGCCTTGAATGTGTTAAAAAGCGCTTGAACGAGTTGTTTGTGAATTTGGGGCGGGGGACAGTTTCCTTACATTGATTGTATGAACAAAAATCACTTGGCAACATTAGTAAACGAATCTAGTCGACTCATTTTACAATTTGCTAAATTTTGGTGTTTTGGTTGAGAAAATGTACCAAGGGTCCTTTTGATAAGAATATTTTTTTAAATTCTTTTTCAAAAAAAGCATGACAACAAAACCTAAGATCCTTTATCGTCTGAAAACCTTAATTCTAAAGTACAATCATAAATTGTCTCAACCACTTATGGTCTCTAATAATGTAACTTCTATATTTAATATATCGTGTTCACTCATCCATCAATTAAGACTCTTAACTTAAGACTGAAAGCAAGGAAAAAAACCAGTTAAACCTGAACTTTTATTTCGCTAGATTGGCCTTAACTATAGAATTTATATGAACGAACGCGAGATGTACTTATGTATGAAACACCCTAATCAACATGATTTTTTCTCATTGTCAGGCGAGATCTGTAAACCTTTATAAATGCGACGGTTGCGTATGATGGGTACACGTACTGTGATTCTAGCATAGCATGAGTGGTCGAGTGGTGCAGAGTATGGATTGTACTTTTTTACTACATTGCAATTGTAATAAAAGCAACTCTGCTTAATTTCATTAGGACTTATTATTTAAAAAATAAACATACATATATTTGAAAGTTTTAAGGAAAATCCGTTATTTTAGCTTTTTGTTTGCAAGTAGAAAAGATTAAATAAATAAATTTCATCTTTCAAGTCATTATCACTTCATCACGAATGTTAAGCATGAGATCCATTGAGGTACTAATACAACTAGAGTGCAACATTTGTCGGAAAAAAGCCGGACATAATTATCCCTCATTATAATTGTTATGATACCCCATTGTTACATTGGCAACATATTCTAGCTTTGAACTTGAAGTGCATTTGAAGAGCTAGGCATATACATATTGTATGCGAAGTTATATCACCGTTGCAACAATGGGGTATCAAATAAAAAATTAAACATTGTATTGTGTCCGTTTTTAAAAAAGCGATTTGCATTGAAAACCGATTTTCTGCCGCTCTAGTTGATTAGACCTCTTTGATGAGATCTATAAAAAGCATTTCCTGTTTACTAAATATGTACAAGGCAAAGCAGATTCAAATGAAGTTAATTATTATTTGAATAAATGATCTAACAGATTTGTCGGAGTCAGCAAATCATCACCACTTCCAGTGTGTAAATCTTGATACGGAACAGTTAAAGCGTAACACAATCTTTCATCATAACTTAGAGGATCTCTGCTGACACTATTCACCCCACCACAACTTGTCAATTTAGTTGATTTCCACCGTCTCATTCGTAGCTTGAGACGGACCACTTGATCCCAACGTAAAAGCATTTTGAACAAAAATCACTTTGAAACCATGAACATGAATTCACATAAACATCAAATGACGCTCCTTTCCATACACACAGTCAATAAGTTATGAAATACGTTTCCCAGTCGACATTCTCAATTTTTAAATAGTAATGAACAAAGATATTATTAACTAGAGATATATCATATATCACACGCAGTAATGTGTTATAGATTTAGAGGATGCAACGGTTTTAGATTCGGGTTTTTAATTGAAGCTTAAGCTTGTTACAAGGCCGAAATTGCATGCAATTGTGCCCTTAATTGTTATCCCTTCCATTTACATTTAAAAGTAGTCGTGGATATACTAAGTCGTGTTTGGAGAAATCACATCGCTAAAATACAAGCTGGCCATGTATAAAGAAATCAACACTTTCACGGAGTCATGCTCCAGAAAGACTAGATAGGGCTTAGGGCTCCATTGGGTTTTTAACCAGTTCAATCAGAAAACCCCCAAATAATATTGATGTACATAGAGTACATAATACCAATGAATACACAGTAAGCCTGGATCCAATTTCTCCTTGTCGATAACTTCATTCTCGTATATCCTTCCAGACGTTGTCCGTTTCACATTAGTGTTGCTGTAAGACACGGATCATTACTAATGCATGATATTATTGACAACCGTTATGGATTTTGTAAACGTAATATCTACGTGGGCGAATTTTCAATTTCATGCCAATGCTCGTAAGTGCACCACTCCGAACGATGACGAGCTTGGTTTGTTGTTTTAATCTAATCAAGCAAACCCCATTCCAGAGGTACCTAAAGAATTATTACTGTTTCCGTTTTACGTCATATCGAAAAACCGTAAACTCTAGTTATTCTAGTATGATTAAATTCAACGATTGGTTACATTGTTGCCAGTTGGGAAAACAATATTTCTCGAGCTTTTGAACAAAATCCTTTGTCATCTTCAGGAGATTGTAAACAATTCTAGTATTACACGGAGACACAATAAATATAGTTGGCGGTTGGTGCTTTCATTGAATTTAAATACATAAAATTTCTAAGCAATAATGTCTCTTATTGTAAGTTTTTTGTCACATGAGAAGTCTGCAATAAAGCGAGTTTTTAACATCCCACTAACGTTAATGCTATTAATACATACACTAAAAGGGCTGGTTATAATTTGCTTTTCATTCTAACATTTTAATCAGGATCAGAGTTACAAGACTGCAAGATCATCGAGCGTTTACAAATAAATGATACGTGATTTAATCAGGCATTATTAATTACAAAAAAACAAGGGTAAATAATTTAGTGATAATATATATATAATTACCCATCACTAGGGTGCTACGATTTCAATGGGAAAATTCGGAAATATCTGCGCTTTCGAAGACAAGATACAAGGAATTGTTCTGTGCTCAGTAGTTTTCTTCGTCTAAACTCGTGACGTCTGAGTCTGAGTATCAGATCAATCAATAATACCATGCCATTAGCATAGTTGCAAGTTGGTATAAGTATAGAGCTAGTGAAACGGTGGCAGTTTGGCACTTTATGATCACCCTTCACTATATTTAAGTAAACTAGATCGACTTTTACAATACACACAAAGTATAAATAAATTTAACGTTGCAACGTTAAGAATGTAAAATGTTTAGTGAATTGACGACATGGATATAAATACTCTAATGTAATTTTATGGAGTTTGCAGCGTTTTGCTAACCATGGGTGTCTGCGAATAGTATGTAAGTATACCATCATATACAATCTAGAGAATGCCTGAATGAATGGTCAGACAGAAGTCCAATTATTTTGTGTGATTTCTACAAAATCACAAAATTGGTTATTGCCGTACCGTGGAGGGCAACGAAAAATCAAAATTGGTATGCATGTAGTTATATTAGACGCACAATCGCACATCCTAGATAATTTTCACATAACAGCCCAGTTGTATACAATATGAATTTTAGCTAAATATTAAGACGTTTGTCAATCGCTTTATGTTTTTACTCATGAAAAGTCTGCAATAAAGTCTTAATAATAATAATAAAGCCTCAAAAGCCTTTGTCATCTGGCTTGGTTAGCCTACTATTTTAGTAACTGAAGACTTTCAGCTACTTCTATAATTGTTCTTTCTGTCACTCTGACCTTGTATCCGAATCCCCTGTATTAGTTTATCACTATTGCCTTGTGCATTCATGTTTCCTGTGTAGTCTGTTTTACTGGCAAACTTATGCTCACATATCTACCCGACATATGATATGACCCTCCTCCCCAATCAAATATATTTGAATTTACTAATTTACATGTCAATTCAAAGAGAATTCAATAATACTTAATGGGAATTCAAGGGGAATTACTATTTGGCACTTTGAGAGCTTACTTAAATCTAGTTTAAAGTTGTGTATATAGACTATATAATATAGTATTATATGTACTTATGCAGTGACCAGTGCGTGAACTTCCTTCCATTACTTATACGATACCCAGCCAGAATTTACTTGTCTCCTTCTTCCTTAAGAAGTTAGATTCCCAATCAACACTTCACAGTGTACAAGATAAAAGGGATAGTCTGAACTGAAATAACTCATCAGCAGGGGTTGTGTTTTATCTACTAGTACAACTCCAACCATAAAAATACACAGTGCATTATGCAGGCGCATTAACATTACAATCCCACTAAATTTCACAATGGATTTACCCAATCCAATCCATAAAAATTACTGAAGGCTTTACTTTTGACTGTGACCTTCACAAAGAAAATTTATGGAACACCCAATTAAACGTATGTCTAATCGTCTTTCCTATTATTTCAAGAGGAAGTAGTTCTATGGATTTAAGCGCCATTAGTTTTCATTCTTTTACAGGCTGCGGCTGGCTAGAGGCATTACGCAATTCCTTTCATGTCATGGTGTAACATGAAATAATTTTCTGCGCATTTAGATCAAAATACGTCAACATGACTTGCACATGGAGTTTTTTATTTTTGAGGGGAATGAAACTCGGTAGATATGATGTGAGTGCGACTGAACCTGAAATGCAAACATACGAATATCTGGACATAAATGTTATGAACACTGTAAAAACAAGGTCGATATAGGACATCAAAGTAACTTAACTACACTACGAAAAACACATACCAACAAATTAGAATCCATTGATAAACGTATACCTCTGGTCAAGTACTTTCATCCGTGTTTATTTTTTAGAAAAC